>JASANB010001289.1:0-139327 GCA_030248155.1 Sabatieria punctata
TAGTATATTATGTAGTACCTATTTTACGAAAGGTAGCATATTGTTTTTGTCTACTTTTTGAATCTTTCTTAATGTCATAAATCATGAACTGGACAGTCTAACTATGAAGTTGCAGTATGCGGTATTCTTGCTTAGTGGTCTAGGGAACGACCGGAATTCCGTGTCCGATCGGAATTAGTGGACCAGAAAATCTGGTTCCGGTCATTCCCTATCCCTGCCATACATGTAGCAGGTACGGGCCGCCGCGGGGGGAGGGGGTTTGCCGTCAGGTGGGGAGTCAAGGGAGCTTTTGCCCAGAGGGCGGTCCAAAACGCCTGGAAATGCGTTTTTAGCACATTTTTCTCAGTAAGGACGCTAAAAATCGCTATTTTAAGCTGCTAAATGGTTGCCAACTGTTCGGTGCGTCCCGTTACGCCCAGACCGGCAAACATACCCATACCTGCAAAAACATTTATTCAAAAACTGTTTTACTTTTTTGCATACATGTAAAAGGTCATCCGCTGATACTGCGTTGCCCGCTTCCCTTCTTTAAGCACATATAGATAGCTTCCAAACAGCACTGTCACACAGAGTAGGCAGTTGTGCTTCTTGCAGATTCTGTACCCCGGAAAGGCTTCAAACAAACAAACATGGGTTAGATTCACAAATGGGCTCAGCATTTCGGCAGAGGGGTCACCCTGGGGTGGTATATTTTCAAATCCTGGGGGCTGAGGGGATGGTAAGCCAAAAAGTTCGATTTTTTTACTAAAATCAGGTTTTTAGGGTGATTTTTTGCTAAAATAGATTAAAATAAGCTATTCTGAGCTCATTTTCACCTAATCTAGGCTTACTTTTACCATTATTTTCTATACAACATTCTTCCTAAAAATTTCTGAGGGGTAGCGGCGGCCTGAGGGGGTAGGTCAGAGCCTGAGGGTGGTCAACCCCCTCAGCCCCCTTTTTGACCATGTCTGGTCAGGTTAATATTAGTAGTCAATGATTAGATAAATCCACACGGGCCGGGGCTAGCTTGTAGTAATAGCGGGTCTAGTGGGGACTGCTTCCCAACCACAGCTACATGACGTCACCAATTGAGCCCCCAAGAGGATTTTTCTGACAAGTAAAATTTCATAGAAGTTTTACAATTTAAATTTCTAAATAGCCTGTGAAAAGGCATTTTTACCAATTTTTGAGCCCAACTTGGCAATATTTTACTATGTTTTGCCTCAATATGTCGTTTTTACAAATCTTGCAGGATTTTTAGTACCCGACCCCCCTTCTGTAAAATAAAAATTGGATCCAACTCACCACCCAATCTCTCCTCCTCCATCAGCGGATCACTTGTTAATGATAGGAGGATGTCCTTCAGAAAAGCAGAGTCTGATTTGAAAGGCTATGCAAACTCACTCGACTAAGACAAGTGAGAAAGCAAAAACAATTTACCAGCTGTAGTGAGCGGCCGACTATATAATAGCAGGCGCGCGGCTGATAGAACTAAAAGAAGCGGCCGTCCGCTCGGTCATGGCATGGGCTCTTTTGATTGACAAATGATCGGCCATTCACGGCACAGGTCCGAAGACCTGCGCCCAATCACCAAAGACTTCTACTTTTTGAATTTTGCAGAACGAAGTGTTAAAAAAGATTTCGCGTCAGTCTTTGAACACTTCGCCCAAACCGCATCCGAAGTCTTCGAACACTTCGCCACTGCTCAAAAATTGCCTAAACACTTCGCCACAAACACTTCGTTTTGCAAAGTCGAAGTCTTCCCAACAGGCCCAAAGCGAAGTGTTCGCCTGTGTACATACACATGGTTTGCCAGAAAGAGATACTGTAAATCTGCATAGCCCAATCGCCCTCTACAACGCAACACCGATTGCTCATCTAGGTACAGCCCGAGCTGACGTACTAGACTAGGCTTTTTGTCTGAACTTTGCGCAAGTGCCTCAATTTCGTTCCTGAAAGCGTCTGACTGAGCTTGTTTCACCCAGATCTCTTGCGCCTGCGCAATTTCAGTCACAGAAAGCGGTTCTAAACGGCCGATGCGTCGGCTCACACTTCTTGTGATGCGCTTTCTACAGTAGGTCTTCCAGATTCGAATCGCCCTTAGAACCCAACCTGTCACTCTAAACAGTATAGTAGCACTTGAGAAGCGTTCTAAATCGAGATCGATTGATTTTGACTGGACAACAGCAAAAATTCTAAGTGCTTCTGGTACCAATTCTGACTCAACATAGGGTTCTGTGGGCGTCTCGACATCTGAAAACCGCGAGTTGACCGGCCACTCTGTGGGCTCCAGTGCCAACCACGCTGGTCCTTTCCACCACAAGTGGTTCTCCGAGATGTGCGAGTAGTTCTCGGGTTTTGTGGGGATGTCGGCCGGGTTGTCCTTCCCCGGCACCGACCGAAAATTGACTGCTGTTGATTGCGTTACTTCCTCCACCCGGTTTCTAACCCATCTGGGCAGAACGCGATCTGAGCGCACCCAACTTAGCACGCATTCAGAGTCGCACCATACGTACTGCTCTTGCACGGGTATTCGTAGCTGCTTGGCCACAAATCTGAGCGTCCTGACGCCCAGCACGACTCCCATAAGTTCTAGCCTGGGTAAGGTGAGTTTTTTGACCGGAGCTAGTCTATTTTTGGCAAAAATCAAATCAACGGTTACCGTTTCGGGTTTTTGGACACGTAAATAGATAACGGCACAATATGACTTGACAGAAGCGTCTGTGAAACAGTGTAATTGTACCGTATCTTCCGAAACTACAGGGCCAGTAACTCTTGGAAGTCGTAGCTTTGCCAGCTGTGCAAGTGGAAGTAACGCTCGGTTTACCTGTACAGGAAAGGTATCAGTACCAGGTGTTTCATCCCAACCTAGCTTAGTCTGCCAGAGAGACTGCAAAAGTAGCTTCGCAGGAGTCACCAGCGGGCAGACTAGACCAAGCGGGTCGAATACCGAAGAAACTAGAGAGGCTAGTTTTCTTTTAGTGATTTGGCTGTCTGTCAGATCGGCAGAATTCACGATCTCCAAACTGTCCGTAGCTAAGTGCCAACGCATTCCTAGCAATTTAGTGACTCTGTCGGCTGAGCGATCAGCTTCCGGGATACTCTGCAAAAACACTGTATCATTTGACAACCAGTCACGTAAATTCATGCCAGCCAGTGCGAACAGTTTTTTGGCGTGACAGTACACTTCTTGCGCTTTTTGCGAGTCTGGCACACTAACCACTAAATTGTCTATGTACATATTGTCAGCCAAAATCTTTGAACTAGCACAGGCTAAATCGGCACGCTTTAGGTGATGGCGTATGGTGGCACTTAGCAAAAACGGACTGCAAACCAGCCCAAAGCTGACGCGCTTAAACCGGAAGACTCTCAGGTTATTTTTGTCCAGACTGGGGTTGTCTAAATTTTTTGTCCAAATAACTCTAACAAAGTCGCGTTGCTTTGGGTTGACAGACAGTTGAAGAAACGCTCTTTCAATGTCGCTCAGAATTGCGACCTGACCCAAACGAAACCGCAAAAGCAGACCGGTGAGATCTTCGACTCCAACCGGCCCGCAATACAGCGTATCGTTAAGGCTTCGCGTGTCTCTAGAAGCTCGGCAGCTGGCGTCGTACACTATTCGAATTTTAGTCGTGCTACTAGACGGTTTAACCACACAGTGGTGTGGTACATAGTGTACATTAGGGCCGCCAGGAAAGCTACTGTCACCGATCGGAACTTCTTCAATAATACCGAGCTCGAGGTAGTCTTGAAAAATCTTATTGTATTGTTGAAGAAGTTCGGGCGAGCGCTGCAACCTTGTCAACAAACCTCGAAGCCGATTCAGAGCGACATAGTAATTATCGGGTAGGTTCAACTCACGGAAACGGAATGGGTAGGAGACTTGGTAGCGCCCCTCCTCACTGTCAAACCGAACCGTTTGGTTGAATTGCTCCTGAACCCACTCGTTCTCCGGTTTCTCCTCTGGCTCTTTGATTCCGATGGAATCCAAGGCCCAAAGTCGCTCCAAATCAGCTTCCGGAGGCTTGTTGACCTGTTTGCGAGAAACTAAAAGTAAAGAGTTTACAGGCTCGCTTCTGCTAGATCCGAGTTCGATAGCACCTGCCGGCACGTAGCCCAGAGAAGTGCTCAGCAGAAACAGAGAGTGACTAATTCTTATGAGCGGTTTCATTTGCACTACCTCGAAGAAGTAGTCACCTCCAAGCAAAATGTCTATTGCAGCAGGTTCTGGCTGTCCTACAATCGGATCGGCTAAATCGTAGCCACGCAACTGAGCCTCTATATGCGCATCGAAGGGTCGCCGAGTTATTGGCTGAGTAATTTCGCTACAAACGGTTGCTACTACTGCTAAACTAGAGCCATCTTTTAACTGTAATCCAAACCGAACCTTATCGGCGACACAGTTTCTAGGTTTTTGAGCGAAACCTGCCACTGAAAATTCGTCTCGACCCGTCGATGCCAGAGCCAAACTATTTCTAGTCGTTGCGCGTAGGAACGTTTTTTGACTGCCAGAATCCAAAAGCAATCGTGCGGTTAGCTGTTTTTTGGTCTCTAAATCAAAAATCGGAGCCAAGGCCGTTAGCAACAACACCTGCTTTTGACTTTCGCAGATAGTCAGAACTGGCACCTGTGCCAATTCTTTGGTTGCCGAAGTACCAGTTGCAAAATCTAAAAGAGGTTTGTACGCACTGTCGGTCGACGATTCAACCGCAGAAAAGGAACGACTTGTCTCCTTTGGCCTGTCTCCTGCGCCTTTAGGTTTGGCTTCTACGTGTTTACTGCCAAACTTTGCCGGACACAAAGCTCTATTGTGATTAGACGCCGGGCAGTGATAGCATTTCTTTTTGGCCACTGTACAGGTTTTGACAGAATGGCCAGTGCGCAAGCAACGAAAGCACATCTTATTATTCCGAACAAGTTCTTGGCGCGTCTTTACGTCAGGGTAGGCCGTGCACTGATCGGAATAATGAGATGCCTTACAGAAGACACACTTTTGAAAAGTTCTCGCTACTACCGCCTGCGCAGTAGAACCACCCAGGGCCCTCAGGACAGGGCTTGGTTTGGGGCCGGGACTACTTTTTTCTGCCGTAAATTGACTAACGAATTTCATCGTTCTCAGCTGATCATTCAAAAATTCTCTCAGATAGGTCAAACGGTCAGCCCGGTTTACCGCCTGCAAGGAAAACTCTTTTAGCAAGCGTAAAGGCAGTTTTCTGGTAAGTGTTTCTGCTAAATGGCGTTCACCGGCAACTGTTTGACCTAGTACCGTAAGCCCTCTGACGTGCTTTTCTGCCTCAAAGAAGAACTGTTGCAAGCCTTCAAAGGTATCGGGAAACGGTTTCATCTGATCGAGGGCAGCGTAATGAGCAGTAATTAAATCGTCTTCGTTACCGTACTGGTGCTTTAGCAAATCTATTGCTTCTGCGTACCCTCGATCAGTGGCTGGGTAGCCCGCAACTGCCCCCGCTGCCTGACCTGTAAGCAACGACCTGAGATAGGCAAATTTTTGAGAACTGGTCAACTGCGCATTATTATGAATCGACTCTTCATAGGCCATCCAAAAATCTCGCCACTCAAAGACGTTTCTGGTAAACGGCTTGAGATCGAGCTTGGGCAATTGTACTGTATTCTGAGCAACCGTTCGAGCCGACGTTCCGACTAAACTAGACCCTGAGCCACTACTGTTTGGCAAAACTACTCGAATTTCTCTATTCGAGATTTGCTCCACGGTCTCAGAATACATACGTATTTGCTCACTTTGGTTTTCAGCCTGTTCCTTTACAGTCTTTTCGAAATGCTTTAAGGTAGCGCGCAAGCGTTCATCAGCTTTGCCAAGAGCAGTATCATGCGTCAGTCTAATCTGCGCCAACTGCTCTTGGTGGCGCCTCTCTGACTCCCGCATCTCCCTAGCATGTCGCTCCTCCGCCTGCGCAGACTGAGCCTGCAAAGCGCTAATCAAAGCGAGGACCGAAGGGTCCACTGCCGGCGGAGGGAAATGAGGCAAAGAGCCTGCTACCGTGGTGGTGCTGGCCGAGGCTGCGGCGCCTAAAACAACTGGCTCTGAAGCCGTCGCAGGAGCGACTGGCGCCGCTGCCGCCTCGACATACTGCTGGACTATTGCGAGTTGCTCGGCCCCTTCTTGCATTTGGTTAACAATTTTAGCACTAAATTCTTCAAAGTCCTGCTTTTCCATAGCTGAACTCTCAGTCAGGGGTGCGATGTCAACTCGCAAAGTCTGGAGGCGCTGGTCGGCCTTACGAAACTGGTCTTTTAGGTCTAAATACTGCAAAGTATGGTCGCCTGGATTTTCGGCTGACGTAATTTTGGCTAAAAGTTCTTTCAGTTCTGCCAACCAACGCAAAAGGTCGTCAGAGAGAGCGCCGCGCTCCTTATCTACTGCCTGCCTACGGAGACTGCGCGTGTAAACCGATCTTGCATTAGCACCCTCAGGTGCCGGCTCAGTCATACTGACACATGAACAGGTACTCGAGCGCACAGCAAATATACGTAAAAGCAAATTTACTCTTCGCTGCGCTGAACGGTACGGCTGGTAGGCCTCTGTCCACGGTCTTTCGGAGCCGACATCAGATGGCTTTGCTGCATGCTTAATCGATAGCTAATCGTCATATCTACCCATATGCTATTGGGCATACATATCTGTCAGCAGAATCGATTGCTACACATGTTTTAGTAGGGGATGTCGAAATCGCGCATTTTTATTGTTTTTATTTTTTTAATCTGCTGTTCAAGGATCTCTGAAAGTAAATGCGCCGAAATATGCATCTAAGGGAGGCCTACTGTGAGGAATATTAGGACAGACGTTGATGCTGGCATCGGAACTTGTGTATTCTGAAACATCGTAGGTAGGTAGGTTTATCGTAGGTTTATCTAAATAAAGGGCGGGCTAGGCC
Organism: Sabatieria punctata; assembly: GCA_030248155.1. Lineage (NCBI taxonomy): Eukaryota > Metazoa > Nematoda > Chromadorea > Araeolaimida > Comesomatidae > Sabatieria > Sabatieria punctata. The sequence goes on from JASANB010001289.1 coordinate 6,894, forward strand.
GATTTTCCGACTATAATGCCCTACCCTATCAGAACCATAACACAGATACATACGCATCTCACCTATAAGAAAACAATCGAAAGCATGCAGCTGGTTACCGCAGCACAATTCCATATTAGCCGAAGCACTACGTTTCTCCAAGAGCCACGTTTTCTTCCGGAGCGTTCTAGTTCAGATACATGTGCTGTATCTAGCTGGAACTTTACGTTTTCTCCTTTCAGCATTATCGCTGGTACCGTATGTTCGTGATTTGCACCGATTACCTTTTTGCGCCGATTCGATTTACCTTCGTCTTCGAAAAGTTGTGTAATATAGATTCGGACACCCGGATCCCCAGAGGATCGGAACCCAGCGCAGTACAAGTACGAAAAGCTCCTCCAGGGGGCGGCCTCTGTATCTCGAGCTCAATATTCACACAGTATTTACCCGGGCAGATTTATATACCAAAAATCCAACAAAATTTACCGAGCCCATTAGATTTATTTACCGATCACCGGTAGGCTTCAAGGAGTAAAAACGTCTGAATAACAAAAATTCGGTTTACTTCTAAATCTTTATACTAATTGGTTTGCTTTACGGAAAGTAGACTGGTTACACTCGGTACAATACACACGACTGACTTGGGACTCCACACTGGTTTCTTAGCCGAATAGAGATGTTTGACGCTTTCGAAGGGTTTGCTTTGAGTTTGAAGCATGCTATGACCTGTTCGGAAGTGCTTTGGTCATATCAAATCAAAAATTATTAACTGAACTAGTATTTACAGCCATGTACATCTCGGCTTAGTAAACAGTACTCTTTCAGATAGAGTTGCTCACATCACGGCTCTGAAACGGCTGATTGGTGGCGGAAACAAAATTATTTGGTTATTGAATCCGGCCTATTTCTTACTTGTCGAATGCGAGTTCAATTTGTTGTTTGTTTGTTGCCGCTTACTGAATTGTCATTTGGCCATTGCACAGTATGGCATTTACTGGGTTTCGAGTTGAAAAAAGAAAGTGGTGGTTGCCTTTTTTGGGCTACCGTACCGTACCGAGACGAGCTGTGAGGAACAAAGCTGTGTGTCGGCAATAAAGATTACTGGCTGTCAGATCGGTTTGTTGGGAGGGACAGACACAGTTTAGTTAGTCGTCGCCTATTTAGGCCAACCGTACAGTACAGTATATAACCAACGCAAAGTATATGTAGTTGCCTTGTTTAGTCCCGTGTGTAAATACGGTGCGTGCTGTTCACTTGTGACCGTCCGTCGGGCCGATAAAGGGAGGCGTAAATGTCCAAGTGGTGTACAAAAGACAGAAACAAAGAGCCGGCATCTCTAAGGTCCCTGAAAAGAAAGCTGACGGAAACTGAAGTTCTGCCACCAGTAGTAGGTGAGAGAATCTTTATTACTACTATGATGGGTTGTGGTAAAAATAGAACGCCCCAGCCCAAGGCGCGGACTACAGTGTAAGTCGCAGGGTTCGACGCCTCAGTCAGTTTATAATACTAGGGAACGGCGTAAATACTTGGTCGAGCAAAAGGATACGCTAACGTCCTTGGTAAACTCCTTGCAGCGCAAGGACGCGAATTATCGCTTTTGTTTAATATTCGTCCGATTCCGAACGTCAAAATCAGTGCTTGCTTTTGATTGAAGAATTGCGTGACGCACAGAATAAATTGGCTAAATTTGCTCAGGAATATGAACCACTCGTTAGGAATACGTCTGAACCATGAAACTGGCTGACGTGTGGGAGGCAAGCTGGAAGTTGAGGCCACTAAATCTAGCCAACCGAAATCGTTTGCACATGCAGTGATCCAGGGTACTCAGCGTCAATCTTGATCTGTCCGGTGCCCTCTGTAGTTGTAGCCTTGCCTGCGAACCGAAGGTACAACCAAAGTTTTACCACCAAACAGACTAATAAATAAGGTGGCTAATCGTAGGCCGCCCCACAGGCCCTGCTAAACGTACGCACTGACGAGAGATAAGACAGCGACTGGGCCATGCTGCGCAGGTAACGTAACTGGCAGCATAATTTACATGCAGCTGGGCGGCGGGCTACATACATACATGTATCACATCCTACGCTCTACGCCTAATGGTAAGGAGCTGCGGCTGGGTGTCCAGCTACGGACATGCCAAATCTGACTTGGAGTTAGAACAGCTCTGGTCTTTAGATGCTATTATTGGTATTTATGAGTCAGGCCAGAGAACCGAAGACGAACTTGTTCAGGCAGAGTTTGACTGCACTTTAAGAGTCAGTCTCTGAACCGATCGAGTCTTGGCCCTTTGCCCTATTCAGACCCCAAAATTGAAAGTTGGGCGTAGAGGGCTGAAAGTTGGAACACTAAAACATATTGACAAGTTATCAATGACCTGCAAAGAATTTCCAGATTCGACGCTCCACGCTCGAGATATGGCCTTCTAAAAATCGGCCCGCTTAACTATGGGACCAAAATTTCGATATCGAATTTCTGACTTGCTGATCGGAATTCAGACCTAACAAACGGGGTTTTTGCGTAACTTTTTGAGTAGTTTAAGAATCTTTTACTAAATTTCATTTTTGGAAAAAAAATTTTTTTTCGCCCCCCTATCGGGGGGCATAACTCGTCTGGAAGCCCCCTAGACCGTTCTTTTTATTTCAGATTATTGTAGCGCTATATCTTAGCTACACGCCGGTGTAAAACATTACGGGCTACCGGACGGCAAACACTGAAATATTTGCGTTCAAAAATTAAAAATGCCACATTTTGCATGTTTCACTGTGCCCAAAAATTTTCAACTCCATGTTCCAGCTTACCAATTGGAGTTGAATGCTAAAAATTGATGTCTAAGCTGTACTTTTTGAGTAGTTTAAGAATCTTTCATTGAATTTCATTTTTGGAAAAAAAATTTTTTTTCGCCCCCCTATCGGGGGGCATAACTCGTCTGGAACCCCCTAGACCGTTCTTTTTATTTCAGATTATTGTAGCGCTATATCTTAGCTACACGCCGGTGTAAAACATTACGGGCTACCGGACGGCAAACACTAAAATATTTGCGTTCAAAGATTAAAAATGCCACATTTTGCATGTTTCACTGTGCCCAAAAATTTGCAAAATGTGGCATTTTTAATCTTTGAACGCAAATATTTCAATGTTTGCCGTCCGGTAGCCCGTAATGTTTTACACCGGCGTGTAGCTAAGATATAGCGCTACAATAATCTGAAATAAAAAGAACGGTCTAGGGGGTTCCAGACGAGTTATGCCCCCCGATAGGGGGACGACAAAAAAAATTTTTTTCCAAAAATGAAATTTAGTAAAAGATTCTTAAACTACTCAAAAAGTTACGCAAAAAGCCCGTTTGTTAGGTCTGAATTCCGATCCGCAAGTCAGAAATTCGATTTCGAAATTTTGGTCCCATAGTTAAGCGGGCCGATTTTTAGAAGGCCATATCTCGAGCGTGGAGCGTCGAATCTGGAAATTCTTTGCGGTGGTTACATAACCTATCAAGACGTATTAGTCCTCCAACTTTGAGCGCTCCATGCCAAAGTTTCATTTTTGAGGTCTGAATACACAGACTCGATCGGTTCAGAGACTGGCTCTTAAATACATGTTTCTATCTGTTGTTCAGCCGGATGTCAGCTGATTATTTCAGAGAGAACTCTGCTTCTGCTGAATTTGTTAAAAACTCTCTCGAGCGGCCAAAATCGGGTTCGTTTGCAATAGGGCGCCTAAGAGTTTTTCGGGAGGGGGACCGAAATTCGGTCACCCTCCCGAAATTTTGTTGCAGCGCATGGCCACGCTGCTGCAAGCAGCCGGCCGCGCAGTGGAACATTCTTCCCTTATACATTCTTGATAATACTCAGGAGGGAAGGTCTGAGCTGCGCCGTATTGGACGGCGTCTAACGCTGAACCTTTGAGAAATTTTAGAATTGACTGGGTTTCATTGTTTAGAAATCTTTTGAACTGAGCCACCGTACTAGCAGTCACGCATCTGTCGTACAGACTTTCTAGCCTTATTAAGCTCGTTCGAACTGGGCTCGCGAGCCGCGAGCCGAGCGTTTTCAGGCTCGTGAACATCTCTAGCAGCTCCCTCTCAGAATGGCCTAATGAACACTATGTCTCTGGGTTTTGAAAATTATGTAAAAGCTTAAATTCGAATAGAAATAGATCTGTAACAGACTTTCATCTCAAAGAAGCTAAAAAATACATGCCACGCTACATCTTCAAGACAGGCATGGGCTAACATTTCGGCTGAGGGGGTGTTTTCAATTCCTGAGGGGGGTAGGGGAGCTCAGGGGTGGTAAGCCAAAAAGTCCGATTTTTGGCTATTTTTCATTACAATAAGTTAAAATATGCTATTCTCGGCTCATTTACACCTAATCCAGGCATACATTTTATTTTTATCATAATTTTCTATACAAAATTCGTCCAAAAAATTCCTGAGGGGGTAGCGGCCGGCTGAGGGGGGAAGGTCAGATCCTGAGGGGGGGTCAACCCCCCCTCAGACCCCCCTTTGCCCATATCTGCTTCAAGACTAAGATTATGCACGTCCTTTGTGTCTTCTATACTTTTGATGCTGGAAGCTACAAATTGCGGAATAAAATCTCCGACCCCCTCTCCCTACCATAATAAGTAGTAATGATTTGGTGAGTGAACCCCCTCCCCCTTAAGACATTACTAGTGTTCCAACGATATCAAAACTTGTCGATATTCGATATCGATATCGATATCGATATTTATAGTTATGCAAGAAAATCTGAAAATTTAAAAGAGCAAACTAAGCTTATCAGTCCAGCACTGATGCAATTAGCGATTTGATATCAATTAAGTAGGGAATCGCAGAAAAGGTAAGTGGCCGTTCTGAAGCCCTTCAATGAACCGGTTGGCCTCTCAGGCCGATGCCCCACCCTCATTAGGCATAAATGAGCTCAGAGAAAATAGCGTATTTTAACTTATTTTAATGATAAATAAGCCAAAAAGCAAATAGTAAAAATCAGCAATAATCCGACTTTTTTCCTTACAATACTTTCAACCACCCATCAGCCCAGAGGTACCCGCTCAGGATTTGAAAATTTGCCACCCCTCAGCCAAAATGTTAGCCCATGTCTGCTTCTGCCCTCCTGCCTCAAGTCTGCGGAGTGAGCAGCTCTTCAGTGTTGCTGCAGGCTGACGTTTAAGAACCTAAGCGTTGCTGTCTAAAAGATGAGAATGCCGAGAAATTTATGGTTCTGAGAACTATCATGCCACTGTTAGGTTTTGACTATACCATCGATTTTTAGTTGTCCAGGAAAAACTGGTGTTTTGGTTCCAGAGAAATAAACTTGGTGTCAGTTTTGTTTTTTCCTACTTTTCCGCACACAAAAATATCGAAAATATCGATGCGAAATATCGCGATATCGATATCGATATCGATATTGGAAAAAGGGTCGATATATCGACTTTTCGATATCGATATCGATATATCGTCGGAACCCTAGTCATTACATAGTTTTTGGACGGCCCACGGTTCCCTACCGAAGATAAATTTTAAAAAATTCAATCACTGGCAGGCAGCGCTCAGCCATTTGCAGGCAGTAGTTTCCGTTTCTCAAATAAGCGCTACTGTATTATACAGCACTTTGCTCCGCCGAACCGGGCAGCTATTTAGATCAGAATTTCAATCTGACAAAAGTGCCGAAACTAAATAAGCGCCCGCGGAACAGAAAAACCGGTACTGATTTAGTAATAAATCTTTTCTGCCATTAAAACGCTTTTCAGTCAACAGGTTTTTGAGGCCGAACGAACGAACGAACAGTAACGCGAATACAATGTATTTGGCATCTCAAGAAAAGCGATGTCATTTCAAACTCATGACCATGCACTACCATACCCTGTTCGCCACGCTACTGCACAGTACACTTGGAACTGTCAGTGTCTCCAACTGCGTTGCCTTGAATGGAATGCATTCAGCAGTGCTTCATTTTATCCATCAATGCCTCTCCCAACATCACGATGGTGAAGTCTCCCAAAGAACTGTGTCCTGGTTGTTTGCGCTTATAAATGGTGTTTATTTTCTGGGCCTGGCATTTGGTGTAATCATTATGTGTGGAGCTGCCGAGAAGATGGGCCGCAAATTCTGCACTGTCATTATAATCGATCTTGCAGTAATTCTCTGTGCACTTCTCATCATTCTAGCGGCTTGGTTGCACAGTCTGGTGCTACTTTTCCTTGCTCGGCTGCTAGCAGGGTTGAGTCGGCCTTGTGGATGCTTTCTACCCTCTTATCTTAATGAGTGTTGTGCAAAGAAAGATGCTTCTTATGCTACTGCCAGTGTGCAAGTGGGCAGTATTGCTTGGCAGACTCTGACCAGCGCTTTGGCCATGCCCCAACTGCTGGGCAACCACTCTCTATGGCAGTTCATTCTGGTGCCTCACGCCTGCGCTGCACTGCTGCATTTGGTCTTAGCTTGGACGCTGCTGCCCGAGTCGCCAAGACATCTCTACATAACTGCACAGAGCCCTGAAGCCGCTGCAAAAGCGATCACATACTACCAGGGCAAGGAAATTAATTTGGTTGCTGAGTTGGCTCAGTTGGACAGAGAGGCTGAACTGGTTGAGAGGCAAAGGAAGCTTTCTCTCACCACTGTGCTCACTACCAAACACCTGCTTTGGCCGTTTCTACTAAGCATAGCTTGTGGAGTGGCCGACACCGATAGCGGCCTGATTTACGGTAGAGAAATTCTTTTGCGCCCCTAGATTTTCTCAAATGTAATTTTCAGTCGATGCGTTTTCTACATCAATTCTGTGCGCATCGGGAGTGTCAACTAGAAATGCAGCTTGGTTATCCTTCTCCACAGTAATGTTGCCAGCACTGTTCACCTGTCCACTGGGCATTTGGGCTACCGATCGTTTCTACCGCCGAAAGTTTCTCTTATGGGGCTTGGCAATCATGTGCTCCGGTTGTCTGTTGCTAATAATTTCTGGTTATTGCCCCTCAGGTGTGGCCACAGTTCTTGCAGCGACCAGCATGATGATGATTAGTTGCAGTTCATGGGCATGTCTTCAGAATGTGACTCACATAATTCCTAATGAAGTGTGTCCTCAGAACATTCGCTCCTGGTCAGTTGGAGCTAGTTTGTCAGTTGTGAATGTGTTGTGCGCACTGGAGGTGTCTCTTGTACATCCGCTTTCCCAGTACATTGGGTCAGCAGCCTATACTGCTATCTTGGTGGTTGGCTGCTGCACTTGGCTTTTCATGTTCAAGTGCTTGCCTGAGACTAAGGGAGTGCCTCTGAATGTCACTGTCAACCGATGGAAACAACCCACTGAGCCACTGTTGGATGTGGCTCGGCCAAATTCTGGCAGCTATGGCTCGGTTCTATATCGGAGAAGCTCGATTAGTTCATCAGACTGACGGTGCCTGCCTGATGACTATGTAGATTGCTAGTTAGGTAACTCTCTGTACCTAAAATTATAATTTGGCGATGCAAGTTTTACGTGCATATCAATTTAGTACTGTCATTTTCTCTGACCTAATCAATCACCCAGTGGCACCTGCCGCAGGCAAAAGAGTGAAATCAGTGTGATACACAGTACATGCGTTAGGTAAGACACGAAAGTCTGCTCAATTCCCACAGCTGTCAGATCGAGTCGAACAGCCATCAGTCGTATTAAACTTCAAACTAGATCTTTTCATGTCTGTGTAGATTAATTAAAGACAAACAGGGTTAGATAGGCTTTTACACAAAGCGCAAGCACAATGTTGCTAAACAAGCTTGGTTCTTCAAAAAAGTGTAGGTAAGTTAGAAGCCCGGATGTACCTATTCACATGTAAAAACTTGAGAACAAGGAGGAAACCACAATGAAATGCCCCCGAGGTCGGAACACGTACACCAGCAGCAAAGAAAAATATGGTCAGTGGACCCAGTTGTTCTCAGGAACCAGCCAAAAGAATTGTAGCTAGACAGATAGTTCTACTCACTCAACATCCTAAAGATACCCGGCTCATCATCTACTACAAGTGAACATAAGATGTTTTGCATTTTCGTATGCACACATAGACCGGAAAATTGCTGTTTTTTTTGCGCTGAAACTTTTCAGCTACATTAACTATAGTTGATCACTGCACTTACATCACTGTAATTGAACAGGTCAGTCAGTAATCTTAGCCAAAGTCTGTACCAAAATGTTTGGCGGCTGGGTATATCCTGCATTTATACGCAGTGCAAACTACAAACGTGTATTTATGTTTCTGTTCCTCTCATCAACGAGATTACTGCACTGTTCACCAGATTTGCATATTGTACTTTAGATACAAGAAAGGGGCCTGACAAAAACTTCGACATTTTTGGCGAAATTCCAATTTTCCATTGGAACCGTTGGTCGCAGACGGATTATGTGGTATTTTTGAGATGCCTAAAGAATAAATAATCCGAATCTGGTGTCGGCACAAAAAATGGCAGTTTGCCAAAAAGTAGATTTTTTGTCTCTTAACCAAACCAAGATATGCAAATTTCTGTGAGACCAACACTGCAGTAATCTTGTTGATGAGGGGAACAGATCCATATAATCATGTCTTATTGAGCCCATGCAAAATAGCGTTTGGTAAAGCCTTTTTGAAATCCAAGAGGATACCCTTACTGCGTGATTGAATTTCTATTAAAATCGTAGTCATAGTTTTTCCTTACTGAGACTCTGTTTTGATCTTTAACTTGTATATATGTAAGTTATTTTTCAAGCGAAATCAAACAAAATTAGGTCGAAAATTCGTTAATTTGTCAGGGTATTAGAGAATAACCTTAAAAGAACAAAATTTGTGTTGAACTATACTGAAATCGCAAGAAAATACACAAAAAGCTCTGTATTTTATCACAAATTTTTAGAAATTCCGGCCGGCCCGGTGCGGCCCAAAAGTGAGCCCGGCCCATGCGCATCTCTACTGTGGAAGAGTGAAATTTTGGCCGCGATCAAGTGCAGAAACTTGATTGTAACTTTTGAACTGTTGATCGCAGCCCCATCAATGGCGGTATTTTTCAGATACCCGAAGAATGAGGAAACCGAATTTGGTATCTGCGCGAAAATTGGAGTTTTGCCAAAAAAGTCGAAGTTTTTGTCAGGCCACTTTCTGTTATCTAAATATAATATGCAAATTTGGTGAGCAATGCACAATCTCGTCGATGAGAGGAAAAGATCCATATATACATGTATGGGGTTTGCACTGCATATAAATGCAGGACACTGCCGGATATACCCAGCGCCAAAGATTTTGAGACAGACTTTAGTATTGAGTACAAAAGTAACCAATCATTGGCTAACAAGTTCAAACAACCAGTCTAACTACTAACACTGCTATCCAGAATTTGCATAATCTCCAAGCACAACTCTTCATGATACGGCAGGGTAACAACCTGCACCCCAACAGGCAAACCAACACTGTTCATAGCTGCTTTGCGAGCTACATAATATACCGGGTTCTTCAGCAACATATTTTCGGTAGCCAGCTCTTCCGAAGGATAACCGGTTATCAGCTGACGGTCATCTTCTGCCGCAACCTTTGTAATAGGCACTGAACCTGCCGGGAAGTCGAGCATATTGAAGAGACCAGTTGAGAAGCCGACTGCAGTCAATCTGGCTGGAAACTGGTGTGGCACTGCTGGCACAGGGAAGCCTGGACAGACCAGCGCATCCAGTTTGGCATCGAGCCAAGTTCTGCTGAACTGATTGACATAGGTATGGACAGCCTGATTCAGGGAGCGCAGATCGTTCAGATTGTTGTGATAGCTGAGTGCCTGTGCCGACAGTTGTGGCCAACGGCTAGCTGTCAAGCTGCCAACCAACGCTCGCAACCAGAGTGGCAGCTGAAAAATCAATATTACAGTTGAGTAGCTGCCAAAAATGGCGGGATAGAAGACCTTGAGCAGCATGAAGAACGGCTTTAAGTAGGAATCGACGTCCTCATGGCGCACACAGTCCAATAGGTACTGGCCGTTGTCACAAAGCAAAGAGCGTTGGAACAGCGTGGCTGCAGTAACAGGCTCAGGAATGCTGAACTGGACTGCTGTGTGGCCCCGTGACTCCAGAATCTCAACTGCTTGCTTGACTGCGCGTGCACAGCTAGAGTAAGTATCTATGTTATTAAATGCACTATAGTATTAGCAAGAATATATTCTTGGTTTGGTATTAGGGACAAAAGGAACATTTGTGAGATAAAAATGCGCTATTTTTCGGCATGGAGGGGTCGATCGAGGCTTGAAATGTGCATAGTCATTGGCATATTCGCTGCCTCCAAAAATCATAACTCTGTGTAGTCTAGTGGGGACAAGACAAAGACTATAAGAACTCACGCAGGCACAGCTTTCATATAACCATCATCCACAAAATAGCCCACTCTCAGGGCCGTCGATGCTCCATTTGAGTTGTTGAAAGGCAAAGGAACAGTTTGAGGCACTCTAGCATAGTATTCAGCCGACAAGGTGTGCTTGAACAATGTGGTTAAGGTGGAGACATCACTCGTAAGGAAACCGTAGCCTAAGCCAAGACGCGATTGACCTGGGATGCCACTGTAGGCGCCAGTCACCTTCAAGCGACCTGAAATACTTGGAATGGGGCCGGGTCTAGGCTAACTGACTGACCGACTGACCAACTGACTGACCTGAGCATATAATATACCAAATATGAAATGGTAACGGTACCATAATTATATGGTGCCACTAGCCTAGGTACCGGTACCATAACTGCCTGCCTCCCTGCCTGCCTGACTGCCTGACTGACTGACTGACTGACTGACCAAACGACCTGACATACCTGACCTGACCGACAGAGACAGATGGGCTAACTGACCTGATTGACTGAATGACCAAATGACCGACCAACTGATTGACTGACCAGACTGACAAACTGACTGACCAAGTGACCGACTGACCATCCGATCTGGCATACTGACTGACTGACAGACAGACAGATGGACTAACTGACCAAATGACCGACCAACTGATTGACTGACCAGACTGACAAACTGACTGATCGACTGACCAACCGACCTGGCATACTGACTGACTGACCTGACTGACTGAATGAACAAATAACTGACTGACTGACCAACGAACCAACTGACTAACCGACCTGACTGACTGACTGATGGACTGACAGACGGATAGACTGACTGACCTGATTGATTGAATGACCAAAACTAACCTGCAGTCGGTTTCAGAGTGCAGACACCACAACAATGAGCAGGAATTCTCTGGCTGCCCGCCAAATCGCTGGCGATACCAAAAACAGTACCACCTGCAGCCAGAAGGCACGCTTCGCCACCCGATGAACCGCCAGGGGAGCTGTAAAAATAGGCGTAGCTTATTAAAACGAGTACATACAGTGACTCCCTCACCGTTGCACATCGTACGGGTTAGCGGTGGTACCAAAAACAGGATTAGAACAGACCCAACTAATCATAGTTTGTGGCAAATTGGTGCGCACAAACGGGACGGCTCCCAGAGAGCGCAAATGAGTGATCAAAGAGCTCTCGTCATCTCTTGGTTTGTTCAGCTCTTTAGCCAGACCACGAGTTACGTCATAGCCGACCATCTAAAACAATATTGCCGTAACTACACGCAATTACAGCCTAGTGCTACCGCAAAATTCTCTTTCACACTGAACGGCAAGCCAAACAGCGGCGGTTTAGGCTCTGATTTGAATCTGTGGTCCAGTTGACTTGCCCACTCTGCAGCTTCGGTGACAAATTCTGTCAGGCAGTTGTACTTTCGGTGCACTTCTAGCGCCTTTTCTTGGTAGGCTTCAAGCACTTCGCTTGCAGTGAGTTTTTCATTTTGCAGAGCTTCTAGAATAGCTTAGTAGCACCTGAATTTGTATCCATGTTTTACTCAAACCTCTCAATTGCTCAAACTTCATTGAAATGATCACTGTTCGTTTAGCAGAGGTTTGCTCAGAGGCAGCTAGTTTCTCAGCCAGCGAATCAAACTGCTGCTGTCTAAGTCTGCGTCTATTCCTCACCACATTTCGGTACCATCTAGCCAGGCCCCATGGCTAAAATGACACTACTGAGAAAAGAACCTTTGCGGTTACCACTCTACACCTTCAGCAGCCAGACCAATCCAACACCCAGCACAAATGCGCCAAGCATGCAATTGCCGATTGCAGCTGCAGCCCCTACTTCCGATTCATAAAAACAGCTACTAAGTGACTTTAGAATTTTTCCAATTGCTTCCATTATCAATCAGTTCACCAGTCCTGAAAGACCTAAAAGAAAGTTCAAAAAGCCTGCCTTTAAGCACTCCATTCAATGTTGATGCATGCATGAACATAGCGTCGTGGATAAAGGACATTGGCTCAGAAAGTGAAGCTCATAATAAACCAATCTGCCAGCGGGCGGATGGCTTTCTTTACTATACAGTCGAACCTCTTGTAAGTGCACCTCGCATACTGTACACCACCGTTTTGTGGCCAACCCTTTAGTATTGGCTGTAGGTTTTCCCTGTGCATAAAGCCGTTGCAAATTACTCCTTTAGGCGCCGGCACAGTTGGTGTACTGGTTTAGGCCGCAAAACCACTGTGCGCGACATCGTTCGTGCGTTCATCCTCTCGGCGCGGCAAGTTTCTTGCCGCAAAGAGTTGGTGGTCGGCACAAAGCCCAAGCCAGGCCACTGAAAGCTGGTGACAGCGAGTAGGTAAAATGGCAAATATGGCTTCCGATCCGATGTAACGGGTGACCGTACAAGTGCGGCCTTACGATAGACCCAGCCAGTGGTCCATTTCGCAGCCCCGAGTCAGTAATCGTCATCTTGGACGTGTTGCCCTTCTTTCACTGCCAGCCACTCCTAGTCATGCTACTGGGTACCGGTCGGTCACTAAGACAGCGGCCCTCCTGTTGACGCCATGATGCTGTCAGCTCCCGACGGCCGGTGCCCCGTATGCCAGAGAGATCCGGCCCAGCATAGCTGGCCTCTGAGACAGCTTCTGACGTCATTGATCTTCTCCAATGCGGCAGGTGCAATGGCAGATCCAGTTGGTTCCCATTTTACTCGCTGTCACCAGCTCTGCTAAGTCTAATTCCAGTCGGACTGATTTCGAACCCACTTCAGCCGCTAGGGATGCAAGGTCCGCCGTCAGTCAGAGGCTGCGAGCTAATCAATGAGTCAACGACGCGACCGAATATGGCTTTTAAGGCTTAATGTGAACTTTTCACCACAACACATCTACGTACAGCATGTATGTAACAAATCGTACGAAATTTCTGTAGAGTTTTCAGACTCTTTCGGGGCTCTTTCAAACAGAAACAACAATCAAATACAAATTATGAGGAAAAACCATTGCCTTCAACGAAAAAACACAATAATTAAAATTTATCATCAAAGATTAGCTCAAAATCACATCGGAATGATTTCTATAAATCGAGCGAAACGGAATGTGATCAAACAAGCGACGTTGACATAGCACCATCATAGAAGATATCGATCAAAGAGACCTAGGCCAGCGTCTCTCCGGTCTCTTTCAGTCTGCCCAGCAACATGCGCGAAATGACCACTCTCTGAATCTGCGAAGTTCCTTCATAGATCTGGTAGATTTTGGCGTCTCTCATTAGCTTTTCCACCGGGTACTCGGAGTTGAATCCGTTGCCGCCGAATATCTACAGCCAACACTGACAGACACCCAGAAACCTATAAAATCTATACCTGAACAGCGTCGGCAGCGCATTTGTTGGCCATGTCGGCGGCGTAAGCCTTGGCGATCGAGGCGAAGTAACTGGACCGACGGCCCAAATCTACGTCACATGCCGCCCGGTAAGTGACAAGGCGACTCATCTCTATGTTGATCGCCATCTCGGCCAGCATAAACGACACTGCTTGGTGCTGAAACTACTATACCTTATCACGCGTACATACTTTGCTTTGTACTTTGGGCAATAATAGTTAGTTTCTTCTAAAGAAAAATGTTTTTCTCACTGAACCAATTTTTACAAAAACCAGAGAATGAAGAGATTTCTATTTGGCTTATGTAGTATCTTTGACCCAGATGGTAGAGCAAATTTAAGATTTACGCCGTATAAGCATATACGAACTGCGCCGATAGATAGCTAAGCTTATGGTATCGGAAAATACGAAAAACCGTGAGTGATTCTCAGAATACACGCACCATAGCAATTGGAACGCCGAACGTTTTTCTTTCCAGCGAATACTTAGACGCTTCGTCCAGACAACGCCAAGCCAGTCCTAGCGCCCCTGACGCTACCTGCAATCGGACGCATCAGCACAATCGGCCGGATTTCGTTACAACACCACCACACGGCAGAACTGAACAAACAAACAAACAAACAAACAAACAAACAAACAAACAAACAAACAAACAAACAAACAAACAAACACGAATGACCGACACAATAGTTGAAATTAGAAAAAACGTACCCCAGGTCGTGTCATGTCAAAAGCACCCATAGCTACCTTGAAACCATCACCTTCTCGTGCAAGAACGTTCTAAAGAGAACACGCATTTCTTTTCTACCAAGATCAACTTTCTAAACTTAAAGAGTTGCGCTTTGGTCAGATTCATATTCAGAGGTATTCAGACCCAAAATTGAAAGTTTTGGAGCAGAGCTGTAACTTGGTGCAGTACTACGTTCAGCCTCAGAAACCCAAAATAGGGTTACAAAAACATCCTCCGAAAATCGGGCCTGGGGGAAATTAGCCCCTTTTCCTCAACAGCATGTAAGGGAAGAAACCAAACTCGGTCTGACCAGAGAGCCACTCCTAAACCTGTTTGGGAACTGTCACATCTTCAAAAGTAATAGCGCGAGTATCGGACGCTCGTTGGCCCATATTGGCTTCCTTAAAGCACATACTACTGTACAAGTACGGTACGTACTGTAGAAAGATAGAACTGTTGGAGGTGAAAAGTTAAAGGGGCTTCTACCAGAACAATGCATGTGAGAGATTCTGAAGGTTTCAACTGAACTGAAAGTCTGAACCCGGTAGCAAGTAATAAAATAGGTCAAATACTTGTAAAAATTAGAATTCTGGGCTAAAACTCCTTTAAAAACGCTAGTCTGAAATCGCCAAGTACAACAAAAACCGGGCCAAACAATATCCGGAAACAATAGACACCCTGACGGAACCATCTGGTGTGTACATGTCTGTACACTGAAAAAGATTCTCAATAGTTTGGTATCTAGCCGGTACGTTACCTTCTTGCCTCTGACGATTCCAGGGGAGTCACCATCGACCACGAACGCCGTGAACGCCTTACCAGCAGGGGCCTTAGGGTCGGGCTCAGTGCGTGCCAGCACGAAGAACCATTTGGCAGGGCCTCCACCGGTTATCCACATTTTCTGACCGTTTAGCACGTACTCATCGCCTACAAAAGCACAAAAGAGCACGTTTGAAATATTTGGACCAGTTGCTCGTACGTATATAGATTTAGGCGTACCTACTGTATCTCCTCAGAGAATTTCAAATTGTAGTCTTAGTTTGTAGTTGTCAAATTCAGCTGCAAAAATCTAGGCTAGTTTGTAGACCATTTGTGCTTAGGTGACCAAACGTCAGAAATTTTTCATTAAAGCAATCTTTTGCCAATTGAACACTAAGTCGTTGTACTGTTATGTAAAAACAGCAACTGGAAGCTTGTTAATTGCCTTTTCCTGTAAAAATCGCCATTTCTAATAGACATTCTGGAAAGAAACATACGGAATTCAATGTTTAATAGAATTCCATTGCTGAACATTTGGTATTTTTTAAGAAAAATAGATGAGTCATATTTTGGGGGGAAAACGCGGGAAAACTGGAAAACGATCTTTCTTTCTAATACTGCACATAAAAATAGCTGCTTTCGGCGAGCTTATCGTAAGCTCAAGCCAGCTCTAAATGCCGATTAGGCGATTAGGGCTCAATTTACATAAAAATACAGGGTGTCTAAAAAAGGGATACATTTCTTTGTACTGCCATTTCATCAAATTTTGACCATTTACTCTTCAGAATACAAGAATTATCCTGACGGATGATCTGTTTTTTTCTGTGCTACTATTGAAAAAAAAACAGATACTCAGATGTTCTGCGTTTTCTGAAGCCCGTCTCAATCTGAATGCATGGACACCCTGTACATTAAAAAACTGGAAAATCTCCAAAAAATTACTTACAAACAAATTGACTATAAATTCGCAAATTCTGAAATAGTAGTTTGTAGTCAAATTATAGTCAGTCAAAATAATATGTAGTCTTAGTTAATTTGTAGTGTTGATGACGTCATCATCGCCGAAAACATGCACTTTGTAGTTTTCAGTACTACCAATAGAGTTGTTCCTTTTCCGAATAAAATGTCCGCTGGAAATTTTCCACTAATTTTCCATAATATTTTTCCACTGTTAAAAATATCAGAAATACCAAATCTCGCTTTTTCTTGAATTGAATTGAATTGAATTGAAATTTTTTACTTCCCAGGCACACAACAGAAAAGTACAGGAGCACAAGACAAAATGAAAAACAAATCAGCAAGTGCAAGGAAGAAGGATTGAGTTAAGCCAAATGGCTATTTTAGATCTCAACCCTATCTGTTAGTAAAACGCGAAAGGTCGATGCGACTGACTGCCTGTTAAAAAGCTTTTAGAGATTGAGAATGAACGATTTCATCTGGCAGGCTGTTCCAAATCGGAACAACCCTGCCAGCAAAAGAATTATGTCTGACATTAGACCGAGCAGTAGGTACAGAAAGTTGCAATGAATGGCTGCGAGTGGTAGTAGATGGAGAAAGCGAGAAAAATTGCTGATATGGCATGTCGATCAGGCCGTGTAACAGTTTAAAAACGAATACAAGATCGGCTTGTATTCTACGTACGTCCAGGTATTGAAGGCAACAAGACGGACTTCATATGGAAGTGCACTTAATCCAGGGATCCGCGAGGTGAAAAACCTCTGGACAGATTCGATCTTCTGCACATCTTTGACTAAATACGGAGACCAAACTTGAGTACCGTATTCCAAGTTAGGGCGGACATAAGTTTTAAACATTTTGACCAGAAAATCAGGATCTTTTAGCTCAAATGTTGACAAAATTAGGTTTGAGACTACTCGAGCTTTCTTAGCAATAAAGTTACAATGAGCAGAAAATTTCAGATCAGGAGTAACATAGACTCCTAAATCTCGCACACAGTCTGAAGATGGTACAGAAATACCATCTACTGTATATTCGTACATACGATTTAACCGGGGATACAGACAGGTGCAGAACTGACGATTTATGTAAAGCTATTTTTAACTGCATTGTTTTTGCCCACTGAAAAACGGAACGACTTCTTGACTTTACGGAAATCAGAACTTGCTCTACAACAACCGTCTCTGAAGTTCGTTAGCATTCCTTACAAAATCTTGTCATCACCGTTGGGAATAACTGAGTTACTGTGATATCAGTAGCCAAAATTGATCAAATGCATGTTTTCTGGTCGGTTAGAGCGTTTAACATGCATTTCGCGAGAAAGTCAGCTTAGGTGACGAAGAGAGGGGGCAAGGGGGTTTATCTCACCGATCCGGCTAAAATTTTATGAGCACAAACTAGACCACGAACGATGACCTTCGGCGCATATTAGAAGAAAAACACCCCCCTTGTCAAATGTGCCATTTGTGTTACTGCTTTATACTAATTTTATGTATTATGTTAATTTTGCTCGATGTGTGTGACCGATCCAGTTATCGGCAAACTTAGGAATGCCGCCTAGCCTTGGCGAGTAGTTAGTGCTAATAAACCGAGCGGAAGGTCTTCGTCGTGCCCTTTTGTCGTACCACAACGCGCAAGTACAACTCTAGGCCAAGCGGCACAACAACTCTCCTCAGCCCTGCTCCTGTCATGGTGTCACCCGGAATGGACGCTGCACGGACGGGCGCGCGACGAAAGACCGGCAAGTTCCACAGCGAGAGGCAGTAAGTTATTACAACTGTATTATGGAAGATTTGACTAGCAAGAAATCTACTAGTTCTCCCCATTACACTAGGGCGCAGAGAAAAGCGGCTTTGCTTGAACAGCGGGACTCTTTGCTCAAGGAGGCAGAGGTTTTGTCGTGCACGGTAAAAGAATTTATTCACCAGCTAGCAAACAACCAAAATTTACTTGAGTCTGTCGACCAGAAATACCGGTGCACTGACTTACGTTTTGATGTGCGGAACGCTGAGGTTAAACTGCAAAATTTGCAAAAAGAGTTAACTCCGCTTTTGGAAGAAGTTCCAGCAGACCTTTTCGAATTCGAAAGACAGTCGAAATTGGTGGGCGAACAGTTAGCGGAAGATGGCAACACTCTTCTCAGTGTTTATCAGCGATTCCTTTCTACCCTCTCTGCTTCGGCAGGGGCACGTGGTGGCACTTTGGCGCCGGCTGAAGGTGAGCCCGTGGTGGGTGAGGTGGAGCCAGAGATAGCTACAGTACCCACTAGTACCGCACCCACCATGGACTCTAACTTCTTGGCGTTGCTTACGCTTATGCAACAGCAGATAGCCGGCGCCGAGCAGCGGCATGTAGAGCAGATGCAGTTGGGACCTCATTAAGTCCTCCGAAAGCCGCTTTGAGACCGCTGTTCAGCACTTCGAGGCCGTTGCGACCGAACAGACTCAGTTGCAACAGCAACGAATGCAAGATTGTGTCGCTCAGGTGCAGACCTTAGAGCAGAGATTTCAAAGCCATGCGTCCAGTAATGGGATTTTTCAAGTTTCTAGAGGCACTTCCAGCCAAGGTAGCACGGTCAGACTGCCTAAACTAGAGTTAGAAACTTTTAGCGGCGACGTCTTCGCATGGAGGGCCTTTTGGGCCAGTTTTGAGCAGTCAGTACATGCGAATACGTCGTTGACGCGTAGCCAAAAGTTTACCTATTTACGCTCGGTGCTTAGTGGCGCGGCGTTACGAGTCGTCGAAGGTTTACCAGTGACCGATACTGCCTACGAGCAAGCGCTCGAGTTATTACGCAAGCACTACGGTAACGACGACGACTTGGTCAATGCGCATTACAATGCTTTAGATAAGCTAGCCTCCCCAGTCGATAGCTACGAAAGTCTACAGGCCTTTTGTATGGCGATAGAGAAACACGTACGAGGCTTAGAACAGTTAGGACAGTCAGCTGGTGATGAACGATTTTTAGCAACAGCCCTAATCAAAAAGTTGCCAGCTAGGCTCTTGAAAGATCTGTCGCCTAAGCTAGCCCTAGAACGCAATCGGCTCAAGTGTTTGCGCGATTTTTTGTTTGAGGAACTTCAAACTGCAAAATTCGTGTCTCAGTTTGCCAGTGTAGCGTATGATCTGAAGGAACCCCAAAAACCTAGCAAGTCTCCACCCCAGTCTTTCGGATCTGCCCACGCTTTAGTTACTAGCAGCAAAACTGTGCCGAAATGTGTTTTCTGCAAAACCGCTCACTACCCAGACCAATGTACATTGTATCCAAATGCCAAAGCCCGGTTCGAATTTTTGAAGTCCAAAAATTTGTGCTTTCGGTGTCTAAAAGGGGACCATACTGCAAGAACGTGTCCACAGCAGAGGCGCAAGTGTTTCCACTGTCAGAACACCAGTCACCATAGGTCCCTCTGCCCCGACAAATTCGGCCGGTACCAGGAACGCAACGTAGAGAGAGCCAAGACGGGGGCCAAGCCTCCTCCAGCTCGTGCATTGGCGGCAGTAGATACGGTTAGTGCAGCTAGTGTAGACAGTGTAGCAAGTAGCCAGAGCTCTAGCACTTCTGATAGAGTGGCAACGGTCATGCATGTGCCGGTACCAGCAGAAGCTTCTGTTCCCAAACAAGTCCCGCTTCTTACAGCCTACAGTACAATTTTTGATCTAGAAAATTCAAACCAGACCCAGCAGGTGCGTATTTTGCTAGATTCAGGAAGTCAAAAGTCGTTTATATGCACTGCTGTGGCCCAGAATTTAGCTCTAGCACAAGTTCAGAAAGATGAGTTTGCAGTCTCTGGCTTTGCGCAAGAGAGTCGACTTTTTAGATCTGCCAAAGTCAGATTTGGGCTTGTACTGAAGGACGGAAGCTCTAAGCAGATAGAAGCCACCCTTTGTCCACTGATTACCCAGCCCATAGTGCGGCAGCCCCTTTCCGGTGTTGATTCGGCTAAGTTTAGTGAATATCAGTTGGCAGAGCCGCTAGTAAAACAACCTCAGTTAGCGCCCGTAGACGTGTTGCTTGGCAATGAATATTTTTTCGATATCATTTGCATGCAACCATTAGTCAGACTTTCTAGCTCATTGTTTTTGGTCAACACGTCTTTGGGCTACATGCCGACAGGTCAGTTGTCGCTTGGGTCGGCCGAGACCGCTGCGAGACGCACCGTTGGTGCCGTGCTGTCTACCGAGCGCCTTTCTCTACACAAAAACCTGGCCAACTTGTGGCAGTTGGAGGCGCTAGGTATCAAGGATTCGGGTGTAAAGACCGAGGACGAAACCGCAAAGGATATTTTTGATCGTTCTGTTAACTATTTGCCAGACCAACAACGCTACCAAGTTACTTATCCTATGCGGTTTCAGGAGGTCGATTTGCAAGACAATTACTACTTAGCCCTGAACCAGCTTCGCAGTTTACTGAAGCGGTTGACGCAGAATCCGGACCTTCTAGGCAAGTACAATGCTATATTTGCAGAGTATTTACAGCTTGGCATCATCGAACCGGTGGAACCGAGTGACACACAGTGTGCGCCAGTGTATTACATTCCCCACCACTGCGTAGTCAAGCCGTCAAGCGAAACCACCAAAATACGGGTCGTGTTCGATGCCAGCTCCAAGTCGCGCCAGGACGGCAAAAGCCTCAACGAAAATTTGCTGTGTGGCCCGGTCGATATGGAGGATTTGTGCGGTCTGCTCCTGAGGTTCCGTCTGGGCAGGGTTGGTCTTTTGAGTGATCTAGAAAAGGCCTTCCTACAAGTGTCAGTTGACCCTGCTCAGAGGAATCTCATGAGATTCTTGTGGGTCAAGGACGCCACCAATATCAGTACTGACTACCCTAATTTGCAGATTTACAGGTTCGCTCGGGTCAGTTTTGGCATGATTAGCAGTCCGTTCCTGCTTGCGGCCACAATTCGCCATCACATGCTGCGGCCGGATCTGGTGTGTCCCATTTCTAGAACGATCGCCCAAAATATCTACGTAGATAATTTGCTTGTGTGCGTAGACAACCTTGAGCAAGCACGCGAATTTTACGCCACAGCCAAAAACCTGTTCTCGCTTGCGGGCTTCAATCTACGGGAATGGGTCACAAATTCTGAAGAATTTTCGAGGGAACTCCCTAAATCTGATCAGGCCGCCAGTCGATTAGCAAAATTGCTGGGCTTACTGTGGGACTCAAAATCTGACGAGATTTTCCTTGCGCAGCCAAATTGCCAGTTAGACCAACCTATGTACACCAAACGTCAGTTAGTGTCTCTGCTTTCCAGTTTCTTCGACCCGCTGGGGTTTATCGCTCCACTTCTAGCCCCAATCAAGGTTCTGGTTCAGTCGCTTTGGTCGGAAAAATTGGACTGGGACAGCCAGCTACCAGGCAGTTGGCAAGCATCTATTCAGGCAGCATTGAAGCCGCTGCGTGCCGTATCTAGCATTCGTATTCCTAGAGTTGCTGGGCTTCCCTCATCAGCTGTGTCAGTACAGATCCATTGTTTTTCAGACGCCTCAAAGAGATCTTACTGTGCTGTAGCCTATTTGCGTGTGCTCTATTTGCAGGAAACTTCGATCAGACTGATTTTTGCCAAGAACAGACTGGCACCGCTCCGCACTCTCACCTTGCCTCGACTGGAGTTGCTAGGCGCACTGCTAGGCTCTCGGGTTTTGCGCTTCTTGGTGCGTCAGTTACGTCTGCCATCGGTACCTCTCTATCTTTGGACAGACTCCGGCTGTGTACTTAGTTGGCTCCGGTCCGACAAACCTCTCCCTAAATGGGTGCAAAATCGGGTACAAGAAATTGTAGGCGAGAGAGAGATCACGTTTTCCCACGTTCCGGGTGCAGAGAACCCAGCCGATATTCCAACCAAACCTGAGTTATACCCTAGCTTAGACAGAAACTCGGTTTGGTGGGAAGGACCGGCGTGGCTAAGTCTGGATTCTTCTATGTGGCCTCAGAAAACCTTTGAGCAAGAACCTACTGTATGTACTGACGAGTTACAGGTCTCAGAAAGAGAGGAGTCGTCTG
This sequence comes from Sabatieria punctata, assembly GCA_030248155.1. Lineage (NCBI taxonomy): Eukaryota > Metazoa > Nematoda > Chromadorea > Araeolaimida > Comesomatidae > Sabatieria > Sabatieria punctata. The sequence goes on from JASANB010001289.1 coordinate 28,989, forward strand.
CTGTTCTGGTGCTTACCAGTTTGCCTGACCAGTTGCTTCTACTACTTGACAAGTTTACCAGCAGTGAAACCTTGTTTCGTGTTTCAGCTTGGGTCAAGCGTGCAGCTAAGTGCTGGAAGGAACGAACTCTGGTTCACTCAGTTAGGCGGTCTAGAAGGCACAAGAAAGCACTACCTCCTGTTTCTATGGCCGCTATTCCTAGCCTATGCCCTGCTGAGATACGTAGTGCTATGGTAGAGTGGATAAAGTGGGTTCAAGGCTCCTGCTTTTCCACAGAAATCACGTGTTTGCAGAAAAAAAGGAGCCCGATTCCTGCGCTTGTAAAACAGCTTGTACTGTATTTAGATTCAGAGAATCTGGTCAGGTGCAAAGGCCGTTTGGGACATGCAGACCTGCCGCTGGATGCTGCTCACCCTATTTTGTTGCCTCGCCAGCACCCGCTGACTAAACTTGTTATTTTTAGTGTACACACACGTTTGCTACATGCGGGTCCCGGTCAGACGTTGGCTCACCTACGGCTTTCGTTTTGGGTGCCCCAGGGTCGTACTGCTGTGCGATCGGTGATTAGGTCTTGCCGTACTTGCCGTAGACACAGCGCACAGCCGTTCACCGACCCTCCCTATCCTCCTCTTCCAAGATTTAGAGTTTGTCGGCAGCTGCCATTCGATTCCGTAGGCCTAGACTACCTTGGCCCTGTGTTTGTTTCCGATGGGTCGCAGCCGAATGGTAGCTCTAAGGCCTGGATCTCATTGTGGACTTGTTGTGCCACCAGAGCAGTCCACCTTGAGCTAGTCGAGTCTTGCAGTACAGAGGCCTTTCTTTCGGCTCTCAAACGCTTTTGTGGTCGGAGGGGAGTACCAAAATTGATAATTTCCGATAATGCCAGCCAGTTCAAATCAGCCAATTTGTCTCTAACGTTTCTCAGAAAAAATTCTGTTTTAAGTGAAGGCACAATTCAGAGGTTTCTGTCCTCTCAGGGTATGGTGTGGAAGTTCATTCCTGCCTTAGCCCCCTGGATGGGGGGCTTTTACGAACGCTTAGTGCAGACTGTCAAAAGGGCCCTGAAACGTACGCTGGGTGTTCGGCTATTCACCTTTATCCAACTGTACACTGTAGTTGTTGAGATAGAAGGCGTTATCAATTGTCGGCCATTGACTACTCAGAACGAATCTCTACAACAGGTTTTGACACCCTCGCACCTTTTGGGTGGTAAAATGGAAAAGCTTTTTCCGTCTGTAGCCAGTGACCCTGACCCAGATTACCTACCGCAGGTTTCTAAGCGCAGCGAGCATTTTCGATCTTACTGGCTAGCAACACAAAAAGCCTTGAATCTGTTTTGGCAGGTTTGGCGTTCCGATTACCTTCTTAATTTGCGCGAAACACATGCGCAACAGATAGCCAAACGCTCGCATGGCCGTGCTACCTTTGCCCCTCAGGTTGGGATGGTAGTGCTGCTTAAGGACGCTACTCCTAGAGGTCAATGGGTCTTGGCTAGGGTAGTAAAGTGTCTAACAAGCAATGACGGTGTTTGTCGGTCAGTACGAGTGCGCACTGCTAATGGCAAGCTCTCTGTGCGTGCGCTAAAACAAGTCATCCCCTTAGAAGGCGATGTAGAGAACCCGACCGACTAAAAATGTGTTATTAATGCAGTTTTCTGTTTATTTTAGTTACAGTCCAAGCGACCGTGTGGTGAGGCTGGAACCGAGGGAAGTAATGCCCCCTCGGTATACTAAGCGCGAGCGTCAGTTGTTGCAAGGGCCGCAACCGATGGATGTCTCGCCCAAGTCCAGTCAGTCGTCTCGCACTCGGTCGCGCTCGCGTTCGCCTCCTCGCCGTCCTCCTGCACGTAATGGCCAGGCTCAAGGCAACCGACGCGGTCGAAACGCACGCCGCCGCTTTTTCTGCAATTTCTGCCACAAGGTCGGCCACAAGCGTGCTTTCTGCTATTCTCGGCGTCGTCCAGCGGCCCGCCACCCTCGTCAGTCGTATGGGTCGCGCGTTCCCTCCAATCAGCAGGCAATGGGGTCCCAGCTCCCCTTGCCCAATGGTCAGCTTCGTTCGGAGGTGATCGTGCTCAAGCGCCAGTACGTGGGTGAAGGGAGAAAGTGCGGTGGTTGATTGCGGGCGTGCAGCAGAGGACACTAGTGAACTGTTTTACTAACCCTATTTTTATTGGCACTTTCCTTGTGCGGAGTGTCAAATGTGCCATTTGTGTTACTGCTTTATACTAATTTTATGTATTATGTTAATTTTGCTCGATGTGTGTGACCGATCCAGTTATCGGCAAACTTAGGAATGCCGCCTAGCCTTGGCGAGTAGTTAGTGCTAATAAACCGAGCGGAAGGTCTTCGTCGTGCCCTTTTGTCGTACCACAACGCGCAAGTACAACTCTAGGCCAAGCGGCACAACAAGTCTCCTCAGCCCTGCTCCTGTCACCCCTAGAACCGGAGCTACACCCCCTCAAAGTTGGCTCGCCAGCCGTTTTTTGGCCAATTTTTGGACCTCTAACGACCCAAATTCAAACGTGTGCCGTTTACCCATTTCTAAACGGACAGCTTTCGCATGCGCACCAATCGATAGCTATTTCAAAATACTTTGCAGCCCCCACTCAACTTTTTCCGTATCTTACCTGGTTAGCGAGTTATTTTCCGAAATGTACCAAAAATTGCGAAAATTCACCCTCCATTTTTTGCAAATATTCGCCCATAACTCCGGCCACAGAAGCGTGGGCCACCTGGAACTTTCTTCAAAGTTAGCTCATAACTGGCCAAACATAATCCACACAAATTGGTCAAAATCCAAGGGGTGTTGCGGGGGGGGTTTGGCCCCCTCAAAGGTTTCCGGAAAAAAATTTTTTGCTGCAAATTAATTTTAAAGTAGTCTATCTGATGCAGTTTAATTAGCTGATTACGAATCTGAGCTCCGTTTGGCTAGCCTCCGCCTGGATCGGGAGATATGCAAGTCCAAAGTTGCGAAAATTAATGCCCCCCCTGGTGAGCATATCTTTTGATTGCTAGCCTAAACCGAGTCACGGGGCAGTTTTCTACACCTATTTTAGCCTGCTGAGTTCAAAACTAACTTCATTTTTTCGCTACGGCCTCCCTTTCGCGAGTTATGGCCAGTTGAAAATCACTACTACAAAAAAGTGCAATTTTGGTGGTGCGCAAAAAATCATTTTTTTTATCCAGGCCCAAAATTTTATTTCTAACCAGCTCGCCGGATGTAATTTTGCCCACTGATTCCAAAAATGACTTCAGTTTTGCTCTAGGAGTTCTGCTTCCCGAGATATGGCCGTTCAAAATTTCGCGGCAAATCTGCACTTACAGCTCTCACTCTGTTTTGACCTTCAAAATGGACTGCGTCGATTAGAGCCGTTATTATTGCTTTCGCTCTGTTCTACTAGATGTAGATTTCTTCGCTACATCCGAAAATGACCCATTTTTTACTGTGTGACATCTTCTTCAAGAGATATGACCGTTCAACTTCAAGCGGCAAATTCATACCTAAATCGGCTATGACCTACATATACCAATCTCCGCTCCACTGCCCCTCCAGGGAAATTGCTTGTTTTCTGATTGGTACGCCATTGTTGGCGCTGCATAACTGATGTGAGCACCACCTGTTCAATCTCTGTTTCCCTGCCCCAGTAGTACTGCAGCAGGAGAAGCCAAGGCCAGGTCGTACGACCTACCGCCCCTCAGCTACAGCATTTTAGCCAGAGTAAAAAATGGTAAGCTTATCCGTGTTTCTGCTGCTGTATTACTGTAGCTGTTTGTTAATTTACTTTGTTTTCACACTGCTTGGTACATATACTGGTTTTCAGAAGTCTGCGGCGCCCTTGTTGCTTGCTCACTGGGCAGCTGTGGCTGAGTAGCAGGTTGTAATAAATGAGGTCAATAGCGTTGTGCGAGGCAGGAGAGCTGAATTCATCGAGTTGGAATACACAGAAGCTTGTTTGTTCGAGAGGCATTCAACAGCAGATCGTGGACCAGAGTTGCAGAATCTCCAGATATTGGCTATCACACCCTTCTGCCCAAAGCCCCATTCGCTTGTTCTAGAAAGAAATGCAGTGGCGTAAATCCATCTCGGAGTAAACTTGACCAGTGGGTTCACAGTGCTTACAGTGGTGATGAAGGTTCGAGTTCATTTGTTAGGTTTTCATTTCAACAAAGACAATCCCTACTTTCTAATAGGTCCGCGTCGCCTGAAACCAGATCTCATCCTCGATCATCGAACTGCATTGAAGGTGTTCAGTGCCAAGTTGGTGAGGAAGTTCAAACAAAATCCAAGTGTCTATGCTGAACGATACCGGAAAGAACAGCAAAAATCGCCTCCAAGAGCCTACATGATCGCAGGGTTGTATATTTTTCCGAAAAAACCTCGGCCTGTTTTTTTTTCAGTTTTTTTTTCGGTTTCTAGAGCTGATCTAGAGCTGTCAGACCTCCTGTATGAGCAGTATGTATGGTGACTGTCTCTATGGGCCTAACATGAAAACACATGAAGCACGAAAAATGTGTGGCAGACCATGTGGCAAAGATGAAGTGGCAAATTTCTGTGGAAAAAATGTTTTGCACATTGGAGACCCTATGCCTACAGCAGAACTATACAGAGTACAGTGACTGCAACTAGTAGTTGTGGCTATGGCCCAAAACGCGGTTTTTGGGAATTGGTAGAGATGACTAATACAGAGGAACTTGAAGGTTTTTATGCTTTTTTCATCTCTACTCATTACAGGCAAGTCTTCAGACAGCTTGTGGGGTGGATTCATTGTGCTTTCTTTGAATTTTGTTCCACTCATAACAGGCAAGTCTTCGAACAGCTTGTGGGGTGGATTTATTGTGCTTATCATTGAACTCCGTCTCCTGCTCATAACAGGCAAGTCTTTGGACAGCTTGTGGGGCGGATTCGGTAGGTCAGACAGAAATAAACTTTGCAAGATGAGGTGGAACAGCAAAGGCGAGCTGAAAATAACACAAAGCATGAAAATCTATCTAACATGACAGCCTTTCAAAGACCACACGCGGTACTAATGGAGACAGCCCGCTAGCAGGTCATAGCCGATTTAGGTATGAATTTGCTGCTTGAAGTTGAACGGTCATATCTCTTGAAGGAGATGTCACACAGTAAAAAATGGGTCATTTTCGGATGTAGCGAAGAAATCTACATCTAGTAGAACAGAGCGAAAGCAATAATAACGGCTCTAATCGACGCAGTCCATTTTGAAGGTCAAAACAGAGTGAGAGCTGTAAGTGCAGATTTGCCGCGAAATTTTGAACGGCCATATCTCGGGAAGCAGACCTCCTAGAGCAAAACTGAAGTCATTTTTGGAATCAATGGGCAAAATTACATCCGGCGAGCTGGTTAGAAATAAAATTTTGGGCCTGGATAAAAAAAATGATTTTTTGCGCACCACCAAAATTGCACTTTTTGTAGTAGTGATTTTCAACTGGCCATAACTCGCGAACGGGAGGCCGTAGCGAAAAAATGAAGTTAGTTTTGAACTCAGCAGGCTAAAATAGGTCTAGAAAACTGCCCCGTGACTCGGTTTAGGCTAGCCATCAAAAGATATGCTCACCAGGGGGCATTGATTTTCGGAACTTTGGACTTGCATATCTCCCGATCCTGGCGGAGGCTAGCCAATCGGAGCTCAGATTCGTAATCAGCTCATTAAACTGCATCAGATAGACTACTTTAAAATTAATTTGCAGCAAAAAATTTTTTTCCGGAAACCTTTGAGGGGGCCAAACCCCCCCCCGCAACACCCCTTGGATTTTGACCAATTTGTGTGGATTATGTTTGGCCAGTTATGAGCTAACTTTGAAGAAAGTTCCAGGTGGCCCACGCTTCTGTGGCCGGAGTTATGGGCGAATATTTGCAAAAAATGGAGGGTGAATTTTCGCAATTTTTGGTACATTTCGGAAAATAACTCGCTAACCAGGTACGATACGGAAAAAGTTAGCGGGGGATTTAAAGTATTTTGAAATAGCTATCGATTGGTGCGCATGCGAAAGCTGTCCGTTTAGAAATGGGCAAACGGCACACGTTTGAATTTGGGTCGTTAGAGGTCCAAAAATTGGCCAAAAAACGGCTGGCGAGCCAACTTTGAGGGGGTGTAGCTCCGGTTCTAGGGGGGTGTTTTTCTTCTAATATGCGCCGAAGGTCATCGTTCGTGGTCTAGTTTGTGCTCATAAAATTTTAGCCGGATCGGTGAGATGAACCCCCTTGCCCCCCGTAAGCTGACTTTCTCGCGAAATGCATGTTAATTAGTAGATATCTTCCATTTAGAACTCATTTTACACTAAATATAATGCCACCTTTCATTAATTTCAAAAATTTAGTAGTTTGGTTACTATTTTCCATTTTTTCCGACCCCTAGGAAAATTTCCATAGAACATCTCTGCACACAACCACACGTTTTACCTTTCTTCTCAGCCTTCGTCTTGACTCCAGCCACATCGGAGCCGGCGCCCGGCTCAGTAACACAGTAGGCCTGCAATTTGCGCTTTTCCTTCGTTCGTTATTACAGTTGACAAATAACTCAACCGCAATGGAAGCCTCCTGAACCATCGGCGCCAGGAACTGTTTCTTTTGTTGGTCAGTCCCCGCCAGCAGCACCGGAGCTTGAGCTAACAAAGGACCGTGGATGGCAAGAGTTATGCCTGTGCAGCCATATGCCATGGCCTCGTTGACAAGCACTGTGTCCAGCGAACTGAGGCCCGGACCGCCTACAATTTGCTAACATCGAAATAATAAATCGAAAATGCTCTTAGGACTAACAGATTGGAAGAGCTCCAGGCTTACACCTACAGGGTGCCAAACAATGATATCTCCTAGTAAACTAAACATAGATATGAAAGTACCAATAAGTAGGACATTATGGGTATACTCACAAGCTCAATATTGAGTGTTCCCTTTATTGGCGTCACAAACAGCTTGAAGATTAGCAAAACAAGAAGACATAAGTGACTGCTCATCTTTAAGTCAATCGATGGAACACTCAGTATTGAGCTTGTGAATATGAACCCAGACCAACATCCAATTGGTGCTTTCATTTTCCCTTCCTGCTTGGTCTTCTCTGGGAATGGGACCATGGTGTTTGGCACTCTGTTTACTATGAGCTGTATCATTGTTGTGTATGACTGAGCAAGTGCAAGACAGAAACTAACCATATTCGCTGGGCACCATTAGATTTGTGAGACCAATCTCGTGCGCCTTTTGTACCAGTTCCCAGGGAAACTGCAACAGTAACTGTTTCATGCTGAGTAGATGCATACAGCATACAATTCATAGCTTAAGCTTCAGTCTTGAACCGAACTACCAAATTATAGAGTTCCATTTTGTATAGCATTATAGCATAAAGTTTTAGTGTATCTGGTGTCAGTGTGTTTGAATTGATCTGCATACACGGTGTCAACTGTTAGGGCGGTAAAAATTTTGGTCCGCCTATTAAGCTTTGAAAACAAAGCTGCATCAGCCCAGTCCTACATAAAACACCAACTGCCAGGCGCACCATAAAAATTCAGATCAGTGGCGTCCGTGTATTTGCTCTCGAAAGCTGAACTCGTGGCCGCTGTAGTGTAAGTAAACCTTTGGGTTCAGTGCAAAAACACTGTGAAACCAGTTTAGCTAACAAGCAAGCATGACGACGCTGGCATGGCTAACCGCTGTCATTGTGATGTCAGTGTGTGCGCTGGAGGCCAAGCCAGCAGAACCGCCTCAACTCTCGCCAGAAATCTCCCAAATCGACCTCGACCGCAAGAAGAGAGCAGTCGAAACTCCGCCTCCTATACCGGACGGCGCGGCAAACATCCAGCTGCGAAAGAAACGCCAAGAGGCACCTCCAGCACTACCAGATGACGTGGCTAGCATGAAGTTGGAGAAACGACATGTAGAATCGGATGAAACAGAAGAGGAATGCGACTGACACAGGCGAACTGCATCGTACAAGTATATTGTTTAGGGTATTTAGCAGATGCGTACATAGATACTCCTGCTGAAACGAATTTCATGCATGATGGATGTAGTACTAAAGTGTTGGTTGGGTTGGCGGTGTTTTTTGTCAAATTATGTACAATATGTAACTGATGGAATTTTGCCTCCTCAATTTTGGTTTTAACCGATCACTAGTAGTGCTGGGCTGAAGCTATGTACAAAGCAACTGAGCATAAAACTAAGGTGGTCCTTTGCTTTGTAAATGTACGTATGAACTATTTTAGTTTCAATCTTTTTTCAAGCCGTGGGACACGTACCAGTATGAAATGTTTGTAAATTTGGCAACGGGTACACTAAGAAGCAAGCAATTTGCTATACTACAGTAGAGTGGTACGTACATGGTTTGCATTTTAACTGGAGACTGCACGTTTTCTTCTTCGCCAACTGTTTGTGTCAGTTCTATGTAACACTCACTATCCATGCTTACAAAAATAATATTGTATTGCATAAACTGTGAAGCCATTCTGTCACATCGACACCCAAATCAGGTCCGCCAAAAACGCATAATAATGGAGCAAGAATGCTCTGCGCCAATGTTTGTGCAATGAAATTCATAACCCAACCCCTCCCCAAATAACTGGTTTCTGCTGTTATGTGCGTAGCATTGCTGGCGCTTATTTTCAAAGTATGGAGTATGGTGACTATTAATTGCTGTTAATTAAGCTCTTTACTGTACTTCTAACATATCGTAGAAAACGAGAGCTCAAAGTTCTACAAAACTACCGATTTCCTTTTTTGATCAAATTCCTTTAAGGGGTCAACGAGATATTAATTAAGTTTTCACCACAAAGGAGATATTTTTTGACATTGCACTACAAATATTGGTTTGTTGTTGATTTGAACATACCGCAGTGTTTTGCACAGTAAGTCGTTTCGGTAAAATTTATCGTTCACAAATTTTGTGCAGTATGCCCGATCCGGTCCGGTCGATCCAGTCGGGCCCTAGTACAGGAAAAAGCTGACCTCTCCGGTTTGGTCGTAATGTGCAGCCTTCGGCATTATTTCTTCGCGCGCAAATTTAAGCGCAACGTCGCGGTACTGCTTCTGATCATCGGAAAATTCTGAAACATCAAAGCTTTAGTTTAAACCAGCCGCCGAGCGATGACGTGAGAAGGGAGGAAGCATAACATATTGATCCGATTATGCATTAGTAGTAGGTAAACGCGCCACCGTATTGATAAAGACACGTAGTGTACCACCTGAAAGTATAATTCAATCAATTCACCTAGATATACTGTATGGCTTTCTAAAAACATTTGTAGTGATGCCGCCAGTTCTAATAATAGCAATCGCAGCCGTTGTTGTGATAGGTATTGCTGTGAAAGTTTACGCAAAAATTACCTGTGGACGATACGCAATTAAAGACGACTTGAGCCAGAAGAGCATTTTAATTACCGGAGCCACTTCAGGTACAGTATGTAACTTGCAGAGTAATTAACTTTGTATATGAGCTAATTGACACGATGGGCCTAGGTACTGTACATACGTAGGCCGGGTGGTGACCACTGGTGAGGAGGGTTTACTCCCTCCATCGGACATACCCCGTCGTTGGTAGGCGCTACCACCCACCCCGACCCGCTCCGGAAATTTTGTTGACCTTTTTTTGGGAGAAATTTGACAATCTTCTTGGGGGAAAAACAAAAAATTTCGGTCAAAACCCCCTCGACGACCCATACCGCTACCGCTTCACAATTTTGGCGACCTTTTTTTGGGAATCCGATTTTATACTCCCCAACGCCCCCGCTGAAAACCACATCTCTCATCCGGATTTTTCCGGCCCATGTATGTGGCACAGTACATGGGAAGACAACAACAATTGTAAAATTAATAATAGTTTCGTCTAGGTTACCAAAACGGTAGCTTCTTAATGGCATTTTAGGATTTATGCCTGTACAAGGTATGAATTTATTATCAAAAATGTATAACAGGTCATCCGCCGAAGGGAGAGGGGTTTAGGAGGTTGGGCGAGACCAGAGGAGGATTTCTTTTGACTAAAGTTCTCGGGTGGTGGTAGAGTACTAAAAATCTTGTCAATTTTCATCCGCTCAATTGTAAAAAATAACAAAAAAATTTTTGCTACAAGTAGTTTAGTTACTCAGATAAGCTGTTCATTCTTTGATTGTGTAGGAATTGGCCAAGCGGCAGCCATAGAGCTGGCCAGACACGGAGCCAGCGTTCATCTTCTCTGCAGAAACAAGTCAAAAGCAGAGAAGTGCGCCGACCGAGTCACCGCTCTCACGGGCAATCCAAGGATTCAAGTCTGGCAGCTGGACACCAGCAGTCTCTCCTCGGTCAGGCAGTTCTGCCAGCGTTTTCTTGCAACCAAAACTGGCATTGATGTTCTGATCAACAATGCTGGAGTGATGTGTCAGTTCAGTTTTAGTCTGTTTGATGTCATCGAAGCAAAGATACAGTCTCAATCAACAGACAAACTTGCCCGCAAGCAATTTCTGCTCTAATACAGCTGCTAGCAGTGTGGCACAGTTGGTGTAGTGGTTAAGACCGCATAGCCACTGAGCGCGTGCTCATGCGCTCATCCTCTCGGCGCGGCAAGTTTCTTGCCGCAAAGAGTTGGTCGTCGGCACAAAGCTCCACCCAGGCCACCGAAAGCTGGTGACAGCCAGTAGGTAAAATGGGAACCGACGTCCGTGATGCATTGGGTAGCATCTTGCCTACCATGCTCACGGCGCGTGACACATAGGGGTTCGAGCCCGTCTCAGCCCAAGTGATTACCTCGCATGTGGCCCTGTTGGGTTATTGCTGGCTTGCTCTGGTGTACATGTGCGTTGTATAAAGTTATTTATTTTAACCGACTGGATCTGCCATTGCACCGAAGCCGCTCCAGAAACCATGCCGCGTTGGAGAAAAAGATCAATGACGTCAGATGCTGTCCGAGAAACCAACTATGCTTGGAGCTCTTGGCGTATGGGGCACCAGCGGCCGTCGGAGCTGACCTGACAGCATCACGATGCCAACACGGAGGGCGCTGTCTTAGTTATCGGCACTTAGCGGCATGGCTAGGAGTGGCTGGCAGTGAAAGAAGGGCAACGTCCGAGATAACGAATCACGGGGCGCGTGAAATGGACCACGAGTCTGATCGTAGGCCGTAGGGTCCCCTGCACATGGCATCGAATCGGATGCGATACAGTATCCACTACATTTCCTTTATTCCTCCTAATGTGGCTTTACTACGTACAATGTACATAGTGAGTGAGGAGAATTTTGGCAGAGACGGTATAGATTTCAGGGGTCCCAAGTCGACAAATTACTGAGGACGGCTTCGAGCTTACAATAGCTACAAACCATTTTGGCCACTTTCTGCTAACTAATTTGTTATTGGGTAATTACTATACAACTACAGCCCCATAAGTACTAAGCTCTTCACGTCACTCATTTCTACGACCAGCTACATAAAAAGTAGAGAGATAGAGCTCATACATGGGCCGGGGGGGGTAAGGGGGGTATACCCCTCCCCCTCGGCCGGCCATACCCCCCCTCGGCCGTCCAAACATACTCCATACCCCCCCCTCGCCGGCTAACCCCCCCGCCCCCCCCCCTCCCGGAGGGAGAAATTTTCGCTTATTTAAGGCAAAATAGGCGTTTTTTGGCCTTTTTTTCGGGGTGGGGACCCCCCCCCCGAGGTCTCAACCCCCCCACCCCCCCCTCCGGATTTTTCCGGCCCATGTATGATAGAGCTGCTTACGGAGCTGCCGCTGTACTGTAGAACAGTAGCTATTCTATTCTGGCTACGTTACAGAGAGGATGCGCCAAACTAGAAAGGCACGCATTGTGAACGTGTCTTCAATAGCGCACTGGACGGCCAGCTTGGAGCTGAACGATATCAACCTGGAGAAGAGTTTTTCTCCGCACAGAGCCTATGCCAACAGCAAACTGGCAAACATTCTCTTCACTCGTCACCTCAGTAGACGACTGCACAACACAGGTAGGTACAATATACGTACTGGAAAAGTGACTGGGCTTTCCTGCATTGTTCGCACTCTACTTCCCTCTCCCGCAGATTTTGGACTGAGACCGCCCTGGCCGGCGCCACACCCCCAATCTTATATCAGGTCACGAAATGGACATGTTGGTCTAATCGTAGGCTCACACAGGGCCCCCAGTATGTCGGATCGGATCTGACTCGAAGGCGGATGACCTGTTACATACATGTATGATTTTACAGGTGCTCCGACCGCCTAGGGTCAACCTAATCTCCGCCCCGAGACGCTCTTTCAACCTCTCCTCCGATTTTTCTTCAGATGCTCATTGTTAAAATACTCCTAGGAAAACATCGATTTTAGTCCACATTAATTTTTCTAGGTTTCAGCCCTAAATAATGGTAATTTTGAATGATTTTAGCACTACGTAGCACATCCCGCCTTCTCATATTCGGCTCACTCCCGATCGATGGGCTGATGACCTGCAGGGCTGTTTGTTTTCCGGAAAAAACTCAAGCTGGTTTTTTCCGTTTTTTCCCATTTTTCCCCGAATTTTTCCAAGTTATTTTTCAATGACAGAAAAAATCTTTAACATTGTTGTTTGCTCAGTTCAGCTTGTTATTGTAGAATTCAACGAAATAGCGTGAGTTTTATTACAAAAATGCAGTAATTTCATCTTTTAGAGTAGTAATTTGATTTTAAAACAACAAAAATGCAATAATAAAAGTTGACTGAAAATGGTACCGGTATTTTTTGCCAGACCAGCTAAGTTATGCCATAAGGCTTCTATTAACGTAAATTCAAAGCATTTGAAGCGAATCTAACCAGTTACTGTGCCTATTTCCTTTAAAAACTTGCTTGAGTTTTTCCCTATTTTAGTTTTTTTCGAGTCCCTAGGAAAAAACGCCTTTTTCGAAAAAAACGAGGAAAAAACCTACCCAACAGCCCTGATGACATACATGTAACAGGGGGGTCTGGGGGGTCTGCCCCCCACCCGACTTAGGCCAGCCCCCCGGATGGGGACCCCCCGAGACGATTTCGCCGACCCCCCCTCCGATTTTTCTGGCAAGTAAATTTTTGAGCAAATTTTTGCAATTTTTTACAATTTGAGACACAAAAATTGCCAAAATCGCCTGCAAAACAGCACTTTTTAACTGTATTTCAGCCCAAATTAGCGATTTTTGGCGATTTTTAGCCCAAAAATTGCGATTTTTTCGATTTTGAGCGTTTTTTCGGTGCCCACCCCCTCCCCCAAAATTTTGGCTCAGACCCCCCCGGCCGGCGCCAGACCCCCAACGCCCGCTCCCCCCATCGGCGGATGACCTGTTACATGTATGCCTGATGACCTGTACGAATAGGCCTGAAAAAGCTTGATTTTTGTCAAAAATCTAACTTTTGGCTTACCATCCCTCAACTCGGTCTGCCGCCGCTACCCCACTGGATTTAAAAATTGACCAGCACTCAGCCGAAATGCTAGGCAACGTCTGACTGGGCCTATGTTTCAGATATTACTGTAAACTGTCTACACCCCGGAGCTGTGACTACAGACCTATTCAGACACACGAAGGGCATATGGATGGTTCTAATGCGACTAATATTTCCCTGGTTCAAGGTTCTTCGTTAACCGAGCCAAAATTACAGCATCGATTTCCTAAGCTTTTCTCTGCATATTTAGACCACTGAAGAGGGAGCCCAATGCATCCTCTACCTGGCAGTTTCGCCGGAGGTTCAGGCCATCAGTGGCGAGTATTTCTGGGATTGTGCTAAAGCCAGCGTCTCGCCGACAGCTAACGACCAACGCCTGGCCGAACAGTTTTGGGAGCTGAGTGCCTCTCTCACACACTCAGACCTTTAATCTTTCGCAAATAACCACTGTTTAGGCGAACACTAAGGCCTTTTTTGTTAGCCTACTCTCTAAACAGGTGTTTGTCTCTAGAGACGCAACTTTATGGTGCTAGTACCAGTACAGCTAGGGACATCATAGTGGTGTGTTCGAATTGAAAATGATTTGAAGATCTCAAACAAAATAAAGGCTAGCATAACTCACCAAAACACAATCCTGAAGCAGAACGCACCGGTGGAACACGATTTAGAGTGGTTCGTGCTAGACTGAAGAGACCGCGCTTCCACATTTCTTTACCTGCAGGGTACAGTCAGAAGCAACTCCGTAGCAGATTTCATCGGCTGGTCTAACAACAACAAGCAACAGAATCATTATAGGATGCAAACCAAGCAAACAAACTAAACTATCGAAACTTGGCAGCGTATAAACTTTATCCTAAGACCTGGTCACGTTTTGTACCCACACTGTGTTCACATCACAAACAATAAGGCAACGACGGTATTAAAATTTTGGAATGCCACCAGTAGCTAGACAGCAAGTACTTTGAGCACCAGAAGACCGGTAAATTAATCAATTAATTAATTATTCAGCAAAATCAAGCTAGCGTCTCTCCCGACTCTTTCAGTCTGCCCAGCAACATGCGCGAAATGACCACTCTCTGAATCTGCGAAGTTCCTTCATAGATCTGGTAGATTTTGGCGTCTCTCATTAGCTTTTCCACCGGGTACTCAGAGTTGAATCCGTTGCCGCCGAATATCTACACAGCTTTACAGTAAAAGACAGCAGAAACCTATAAAATCTATACCTGAACAGCGTCGGCAGCGCATTTGTTGGCCATATCGGCGGCGTAAGCCTTAGCGATTGAAGCGAAGTAACTGGACCGACGGCCCAAATCTACGTCGCAAGAGGCCCTGTAAGTGACCAGTCGACTCATCTCTATGTTGATTGCCATCTCGGCCAGCATAAACGACACTGCTTGGTGCTGAAACAGACACATTTGAGGGGTTGTCTCTAAAAATAAGAACATCTCGACTTGACTCTAAACCAAAAGCCATTCTAGAAGTTAGGCCCATTTCGGCGACATAGAACGAGGGGATGCGAGTTGTCTCTCATGTAAAGGAGCGAAAAGTTACCATAGCGATAGGCACTCCGAAGGTCTTCCGCTCCAGCGAGTACTTCGCTGCTTCGTCGAGACAGCGCCAGGCCAATCCCACTGCTCCGGAAGCTACCTGAATGAACGCAACAGAACATACATGTCGCTGGGTTTTTCCGTTGGGGGACCCTTTTCAAATCCCAAATAGGGCTTTGGGACCGAGTCCAAACTGGGTTTTGCTCACCTTTTTTGTGATTCTGCCGCGCAAAATGGCATTAAAACCCTATTTGGACCGAAAAAAGCGGTAAAAACCCTGTTTAGGGTTCCAAAGTAACCGGAAGTGAAAACCCAATTTTGTGCTGCAGAATGCATTGCCTGCGATAAAATCTTCTCTATTTTGGAACCCAAAAGTGGGTGCCCCAAAAATCCGCTGCGGGGACTTTTGCCGAAAAATCGGGCTTTTTTGGGGCCGCCCCCGCCTTTAGCCAAACGCACCTTTACCCATACATGTAACAGGGGGTCTGGGGGTCTTTCCTACCCAAATATACATACATCAGGTGTAACAGGTCATCCGCCTAAGAGGGAGGGGGTTGCGGGTCTGGCGCAGGCCGGGGGTCTAAGCCAAATTTTGGGAGGGGGTAGGGAACTAAAAAACGCTCAAACATCGAACAAATCGCTAATTTTGGCTGAAATACAGCTAAAAAGTGCTGTTTTACAGACGATTTTTCAATTTTTGTGTATGAAATTGCTCAAAAAAATCACTTGCCAGAAAAATCGGACGGCGGGCCCGAAAAATTGTCTCGGGGAGGGCCTCTGGCCTAAGCCGGGTGGGGGCAGACCCCCCAGACACCCTGTTACATGCATGCATACATGTAAGCAACAGGAAGTTCAAGAGTCACCAGATTTATTCCAACCCCCTCCACCGAGACGATTTTTCCGAACCCCCTCCGGCAGGTAATTCTTGGAGCAAATATTTGCAATTCAGACACAAAAATAGCCTGTAAAACAGCTGTATTTGACCCAAATTAGCGATATTGACAATTTTCAGCCCAAAATAGCGATTTTTAAACGTTTTCAGTACCAAAAGAACCCCAGCCCTAGAATTGAGCTCAGACGCCTCTGGCCGGCGTCGTACCCCAAGCCCCTCCGCCATCGGCGGACGAAGTGTTTATTATACCATCGGTCTGGTCCGGTCGAACGCGCCCATCGCTATCTTGAATCCCTGTCCTTCGGAGCCCAACACGTTCTAAAATAGAGATATCACAAATACACTGTGCTTGTATAGCAGCAACGCATTGGCTAAAAAAGAGCGCTCTATACGTTGTATTTGAGCTCAAAAATAAATAAGTTGTATTCGAGCTCAAAAACAAAAAGAAGGACAAAATAAAAACGTACTTTTTTGGGAACACGCACGTCCTCAAAGGTGATTCCGCGAGTGTCCGAGGCGCGCTGGCCCATGTTTACTTCCTGAAAAGAAAAAGAAGAGTAGAAAGAAAGAAAGAAAGAAAGAAAGAAAGAAAGAAAGAAAGAAAGAAAGAAAGAAAGAAAGAAAGAAAGAAAGAAAGAAAGAAAGAAAGAAAGAAAGAAAGAAAGAAAGACAGAAAGAAAGAAAGAAAGAAAGAAAGAAAGAAAGAAAGAAAGAAAGAAAGAAAGAAAGAAAGAAAGAAAGAAAGAAAGAAAGAAAGAAAGAAAGAAAGAAAGAAAGAAAGAAAGAAAGAAAGAAAGAAAGAAAGAAAGAAAAGGAGAGAAAAAAGGTTACCTTGCGTCCGACCGAGAGACCGGGCGTGTCTCTGTCCACAATAAACCCGGTGAAGGCCTTTCCGGCCGGAGCCTTGGGGTCGGGGTCTGTGCGGGCCAGCAGAAAGTACCAGTTGGCCACTCCAGCGCCGGTGATCCACATCTTCTGACCGTTGATCACGTACTCGTCGCCCTTCTTCTCCGCTCTCGTCTTTATGCCCGCCACGTCGGAGCCGGCCACCGGCTCGGTGACTCCGTAGGCCTGAATGCACAAAATACACAGTAGACAATAACCCGACGCAGACATGGACAAAGGGTTGGAACTTTGCCACCAAACTTGCACAATAAGTAACCAGTTGTGAAGGTAATAAATCCTGAAACTTTCAGCCAAATCGATACAGAACTGACCGGAAACGAATCGTTTGAGTAAAGTTCGAAAAAGTACATAGGTGTACATTTTTTGTACAAAATGTATTACTGCAGTAGAGATGAGATGAGAGAGGTCTGAGATGCAATTATAAAAGGTATTCATGCGTCAACACTGTTATTCCAAAATTTAAGCCAATTTTTGAAAAGTTCCGAATGCCGAAAGATTCCGATTCGGAACTGTGCTTGTGTTCCGATTCCGATCGGACCCAAAAATCTGATTCCGGTCGTGAGCTATGTACCATCAGGTCATTGGCCGACGAAAATGACAGGAGGTCGCCGGCATGAGCAAACGTGGGCCTGATATCCCTCCTCCTTAGCTCAAGATTTACTGTACCGGCCGGCTCCGCAGAGGAAGTGGTAAGACCCCTTATGATTATTGTACGCACACAGACATGGGCAAAGGGGGGGCTGAGGAGGTTGCCCCCCTCAGGCTCTGACCTACCCCCTCAGCCGCCCGCGACCCCCCTCAGGAATTTTTTTGGAAGAATTTGTATAGAAAATTAAGATGGTGTAAATGAGCTCAGAATAGCTTATTTTAATGAAAAATAAGCCAAAAAACCTTGATATTAGCCAAAAATCGGACTTTTTCGCTTACCATCCCCTCAGCCCTCCCCTCAGACGCTCTTACCCCCCTCAGGAATTGGAAATTTTGCCCCCTCCTCAGCCGAAATGCTAGCCCATGTCTGTACGCACATAGGCCAATTAGACAGACAAACGCACGGCCATAATGGGTTCGGCGGTCATTCTGCCCAAGTAGTCCTTTTTCTGCTCCTCGTTTCCGGCCAGAATCACTGGCGACTCTGCCAGTTCGTTGGCCAGAATGGCTGTGCCGATGCCCGTGCAACCAAAAGACAGAGCCTCTCCGACCAAGATAGACTCCAGATTGGTCAGGCCCGGGCCGCCTGCAAGTATTGCTTATCCTTACATAGGCAATCAGTCACATACATGTCCTTGAAGGCATACATGTAACAGGTCATCCGCCGATGGGGGTAGGGGGGTTGGGGGTGTCTGGCGCCGGCCCGGGGGTCTGAGCCAAAATTTTGGGAGGGGGTAGGGCACCAAAAAACGCTCAAAATCGAAAAAATCGCAATTTTTGGGCTAAAAATCGCTATTTTGGGCCGAAATACAGCTAAAAAGTGCTGTTTTGCAGGCGATTTTGGCAATTTTTGTGTCTGAAATTCTAAAAAATTGCAAAAATTTGCTCAAAAATTTACTTGCCAGAAAAATCGGAAGGGGGGGGGGGTCGGCGAAATCGTCTCCGGGGGGAGTCCCCACCGGGAGGGGTCTGGCCTAAGTCGGGTGGGGGGCAGACCCCCAGATCCCCTGTTACATGCATGCTTGAAGGGGATCGGCCCCGCAAGTCGGATTTTTCGGCAAAACTCCCGCCCCCCAGCGGATTACCTGAAAACCCACTTTTGTTTTTAGACCAGACAATAGATTCTGCAGCACAAATTGGGCTTTCGCCTATCCTAGAACCCAAAACAGAGTTTTAGCAGTGCTTACGTAGAAACTCTGATTAGAGTTTTTAGGTTTCTTTGAAACGATGATTAAGGTTTTCAGGTTGCTTTGAAACTCTGCTTAAAGTTTTCAGGTTACTTTTAAACAGTAATTAAGGTTTTCTTTCAGGTTACTTTGAAACCCTGATTAGAGTGTCCAGGTTATTTTTAAACAGTAATTAAGGCTTTCAGGTTACTTTGAAACCCGGATTAAGGTTTTCAGGTTACTTTTTGAAGCCCTAAGCTGGGCTTTATGACTGATTAGAAAAGGCTGGAAAATCGTAATTTTGGCTTTAAAATCGTCAAAATGGCTAATTTGGGCTCAAATACAGCTAAAAAGTGCAGTTTTACAGACTATTTTAGCAATTTTAATTATCCAAAAATTGGCCGAAAAAATACTTTCCAGAAAAATCGGAGGGGTTGAAAAATCGCCTCAGGCACCACCCCCGATCGGTGGAAAATGGCCTAAGTCGGCTGAGGACAGACCTCTGTTACAATAGCGTACCATATTGCTGCGGAATTTCGCCGTTTAATATTCCCAATGAGTGAGCTTTCTTGATAATGTCCCACGGAAACTAAACAAAGATAGCAACCGATTAGTCTAAATAGCGAGAGAAGAGAAAGACCGTCGAACCTCGCCGGTCTTGTCGTGATGAGCGGCCACTGGAACGATTTCCTCCTTCGAAAACTTCAGCGCCATCTCTTTTATTTGCTGCTGTTGTTCGGACAACTCTGAACGTCACCCAGTTAGAGTAAATCCTATTTGAGCACCAGCCTCTAGCGATCGACTGGAATCCCTACCGTTGCTTATATCTCAGAAATATAGGGCCACATGCATGAATTAGCTGCAATTCGGTGTAAATATCTCACGACCCCCGGTTCATACAAACGCAAGAGACAAGGCGTAAAATTCACATTCTACGGGAATTTTGAACTTTTTAGAAAATCGCCATTTTACTGTGAACATTTTGTGGTTGCCAAAATTGTTTTCTCTGGTTAAAAACGCATCAGACAAACGGCTTCCTAACAACTACCGGTTATTAATCCTTTTACTATGCATACACAAAGGCTTAATGAATATTAAGAGTCAGTCTCTGGGCCAATCGAGTTTCAGTATTCAGACCCAAAAATGAAACTTTGGCGTGGAGGGCTCAAAGTTGGAGGACTAATACGTATGGATAGGTTATATAACCACCGCAAAGGATATCCCGATTCGACGCTCCACGCTCGAGATACGGCCTTCTGAAAATCGGTCCGCTTAACTATGGGACCAAAATTTCAAAATCGAATTTCTAGCGCACTAATCAGTATTGGGACTTAAAAATTGGGGGTTTAGGGTAACTTTTAGAGTACTTTCAGAATCAACAGTCGAATTCCATTTTCAATGAAAAAAAATATTTTCGACCCCCCTTTGGAGCCCCCTAGCTCGACTGGAACCCCCCCTACACCGTTTTTTTTATTTCAGAATATTGTAGCGCTATCAATTCCCTACAGTTTGGTATAAGCCACATTTTCTGACCCGTGGAAGAAAGTGGTGAAATATGGCTTCAAATTTGAAAAATCCTCAAATTTTTAGTTTTGGTTTTGGTTTTAGTAACTAAAAATTTGAGGATTTTTCAAATTTGAAGCCAAATTTCAACACTTTCTTCCACGGTTCAGCCAATGTGGCTTATAACAAACTGTAGGGAATTGATAGCGCTACTATATTCTGAAATAAAAAAAAAGGTGTAGGGGGGGTTCCAGACGAGCTAGGGGGCTCCAAAGGAGTCGAAAAAATTTTTTTCATTGAAAACGGAATTCGACCGTTGATTCTGAAAGTACTCTAAACGTTACCCTAAACCCCCAATTTTTAAGTCCCAACACTGATTAGTGCGCTAGAAACTTCAGCAGGAAATTTTGGTGCAGTACCAAAACTAAAAATTTGAGGATTTTTCAACTTTGAAGCCATATTTCACCACTTTCTTCCACGGGTCAGCCAATGTGGCTTATACCAAACTGTAGGGAATTGATAGCGCTACAATATTCTGAAATAAAAAAAACGGTGTAGGGGGGTTCCAGACGAGCTATGGGGCTCCAAAAGGGGTCGAAAAAAATTTTTTTCATTGAAAATGGAATTCGACCGTTGATTTTGAAAGTACTCTAAAAGTTACCCTAAACCCCCAATTTTTAAGTCCCAACACTGATTAGTGCGCTAGAAACTCCAGCAGGAAATTTTGGTGCAGTACGAAAACTAAAAATTTGTGGATTTTTCAACTTTGAAGCCGTATTTCACCACTTTCTTCCACGGGTCAGCCAATGTGGCTTATACCAAACTGTAGGGAATTGATAGCGCTACAATATTCTGAAATAAAAAAAACGGTGTAGGGGGGTTCCAGACGAGCTAGGGGGCTCCAAAGGGGGTCGAAAAAAATTTTTTTCATTGAAAATGGAACTCGACCGTTGATTCTGAAATTACTCTAAAAGTTACCCTATGCCCCCAATTTTTAAGTCCCAACACTGATTATTGCGCTAGAAATTCGATTTTGAAATTTTGGTCCCATAGTTAAGCGGACCGATTTTCAGAAGGCCGTATCTCGAGCGTGGAGCGTCGAATCGGGATATCCTTTGCGGTGGTTATATAACCTATCCATACGTATTAGTCGTCCAACTTTGAGCCCTCCACGCCAAAGTTTCATTTTTGGGGTCTGAATATGGCAAAGGACCAAGACTCGATCGGTTCAGAGACTGACTCTTAATGTTAAACAAACTACCCAGATGGCACCACCAAAACATCTCACCGAAGCAAAGTCCAGGTGCAACGGAGGAGCTGGCTGCTTCAGCGCTGGCCGATGAGAGCGACCGAGACAAAAGACGCATCAGTGAACGAGACAACATCGTCTTCATTTTTTCCTGTCTTTTCTTGGTGACCCTGGCGCACAAAAATTGCTTCTGCAACAGTAATATAAATCAGTTGCATAGATAAGCCTGGGTCAGATCATACATGGGCCGGGGTGGTATGGGGGAATACCCCTCCCCCTCGCCGGCCATAACCCCCTCGACCACCGCGAAATTTTCGTTTAAGGCAAAATAGGCGTTTTTTGGCCTTTTTTTCGGGACCCCCCATACCCCCCTCCGTACCTCCATACCCTCCGGATTTTTCCGGCCCACGTATGGGTTGGTGTGGCCTAGAGATGCAACCGTAAAGAAAAATACCGGATACCGGATAGTTTTTCAGAAGACCGGAAACCGGATAGCGGATAATACCGGATAGTAATGATGATCAAGTTTTAAAAGGAAACACAGTAATTTTTAGGTTAGAAATATACTTTTTCGATGCTTTCAAGGCAGGATATGACCAAGAACGTATTTGATATGACTGATATAACCTTGAATCAGCTATATTTTCTAGATAATAGGCTGCAGTTAAGTCTGAAAATAGTGCTAATCTGCATGCGAAACCAAAAATACGCTCGAAAACTGGAAAAATTGTCCTGAAAATGCTACTTTTGGCTATCCGGTATTATCCGGCATACATGTAGCAGGGGGGTCTGCCCCTCAGCCGACTTAGGCCAGACCCCACCCCGGATGGCCCCCCCCAAGACGATTTCGCCGACCCCCCCCCTCCGATTTTTCTGGCAAGTACAGGGTGTCTCAAAAAATGATCACATTTCTTTTTACTGCCATTTCCGCAAATTTTGACCAAATAGGCTGAAACTTGGACCATAGGTGCCCAAATTCGGGCAATTTTATGTGTTAAAGTTTGGTGCACTAGGCTTGACTCATTCCCGAGAAATTTCAAAAATAGTGAAATTTGTTAAATCAATAGTGAAAGCCGGTCACCGAAAAAATGATCACATTTCTTTTCACTGCGATTTCCGCAAATTTTGACCAAATAGGCTGAAATTTGGACCATATGTGCCCAAACTTGGGCAATTTTATGTGTTAAAATTTGGTGCACTAGGCTTGACCAATTCTCGAGAAATTTCAAAAAAAGTGAAATTTCGTAATTTCAATACCAAAATCCGGTCACCGAAAAAAGGTTGCATTACATTATCGCCTAAGTTCTAACAATAGTGTGTTGGAGTTCATGCGTCAACTTTTTACACACGAATTACCCTGAACTTCTGCGTTTACACTCCAAATTTCATCCAATTCCGTCAAAAATTAGAAAAGATACAGGAAAAGGAAATGTTTCCATTTTTCGGTGACCGACTTTCACAATTGAAATTACCAAATTTCACTTTTTTTGAAATTTCTCGGGATTGAGTCAAGCCTAGTGCACCAAACTTTAACACATAAAATTGCCCGACTTTTGGCACCTATGGTTCAAATTTCAGCCTATTTGGTCAAAATTTACGGAAATGGCAGTAAAACGAAATGTGATAATTTTTTTGAGACACCCTGTAGAAATTTGTGAGCAAATTTTTGCAATTTTTTACAATTTCAGACACAAAAATTGCCAGAATCGCCTGCAAAACAGCATTTTTAGCTGTATTTCAGCCCAAATTAGCGATTTTTGGCGATTTTTAGGGCAAAAATTGGTATTTTTTCGATATTTGAGCGTTTTTTAGTGCCCTACCCCCCGGCCGGCGCCAGACCCCTCCCCAACCCCCCTCCCCCATCGGCGGATGACCTGTTACATGTATGTTATCCGGTATCGAAAATATACCGGATACCGGATAGTGTTTTAGAGCAAAAAATACCAGGTTATCCGGTATATACCGGATAATACCGCATACCGGATTACGGATCTGTGGCCTGTGTATCTCCGGATCAATATTTACCCACCAATATTTACCCGGGCAGATTTGATTGGCAGTTAGTAGTTTACGCACCGTACGCACCGTTCGCACCGTTACGCACCGTTCGCATCAGCAGCGACCCCAATTGGGCGCCGATCTTTTCGAGTGGTGAATTTGCTTAGATCGATCAGAGAACCGGTCTATTTCAGCTTGCATTAGCAAATAGCGCGTTTTGGTGGAAAAGTACTTGGAAAATCAGCTTCTTTACAATTTAAAAAGAAAAAAGCGTAAATGATCCCGTGTGTCACAGCGGCCCCCGGCAGCCGTTCCTGAAAGCCGTCCGCATCAGGGTTGCCAGGTTGGGGGTTTTACCCCCAAATCTGGGGGTATTTTGCCACCATTTGGGGGTGAAAATTTCATCTGGGGGTTGGGGGTACAAATCTGGGGGTATTTGGAAATTTTTTGGGGGTTGGGGGTATTTTGGGGGAATTTGCTAAAATTTAGGGGATTTTTTGGGGGTTTCGGGATTTTTGAGAATTTTCTTTTTCGACTAATGATCGAATGTTATTTTTTACCAGTGATGAATCGAAGTTCAACACATTGTTTGAAAAAATGTAATGTCATCGATCTGTTGACCAAAAAAATCAGGTTTGACATGCTGTATTCTGAAGAACTTTTATGAGGAACTTTCAAAACTCTGCGTTAGAAATTCTTTTGCAACAGTGAAAAAAATTAGAAATATTGCGTGGGTACGCGGCGTTATATAAAAATGTATGTTAGAATCAACGTGAAGTAAACTAAAACCATGTCATAACTTGAAACAAAGATTTTTAAAAATTTCATCCATAATTCTGTAGTTTTCTTGCAGTCTGATGCCTGGTCTTCTGATCGTAATTTGAGTGATTTGTTACAGAATTATAATTTACAATTTAGTTGTACATGTAATAAACTTAATTATTTCTGTTTCTCACTATATCCATCTTATGCTGGAATGTGAAATTCAGCTTCCATCAGCTCTAAAAGTACATTTTAAATCTGGGGGGATTTTTGGGGGTATTTTGAAAATTCTGGGGGTTTTCTGGGGGAATTTTTTCTCTGATTTAGGGGTTTTTTGGTCTGCAGAATTGGCAACACTGGTCCGCATTAACGCACAGCCGGCGGGCGTAGCCTACAGTGGGAAAATATCGAAATTTTTTAAAACATATTAATATGACTATGCATATATGTTTTCCAGCAAAGAAACATATTAATAACACATATAGTCATATGTTTCTGAAATTCAAATATGTGCATATTTTAAAACATAAAACATATTTTTATTTTCAAAGCTTATTTTTGAATGTAGCTCAAAAACTAGACAATCTGGAGCTCGAGAAACAACAAAATCAAATGAATTTACAGTAATCAAAAAAGAAATCGCGATTACACTTAAGAAATATTTCGTATTTTGTCACATCGGCACCAATACCGCTGACCGTCCAGGAGAACACAGCTTCTGCAGTGCTGAACGTTTTTGCGCAAAGTCTATATCTGTACTATAAAATAGAAGCTGCGTGAGAGTCGAATACTACTTTGAAAAGCAGACAAAAGTGAGCCTAGAGTAAAAAAGAAAAAAGGAAACTAAAACGTAAACAGTAAACTATATACTGTACGCAGTAAACCATTTCAATAACACTGCGTACTTCAAAATATGCTTTATGTTTATTTGACACATTGAGACCTCCAGGAACAGTACTTATGCAGCATACAATAGTAAAGTTTAAGGGACATCTACTGCTGTAATATGTTTATGTTTTCGAAAACATATTGACCACAGAAACATATACATAAAACATATTTGAAACTGTAAACATATTTGGATGCATATACATATATGTTTCCCAAAAAAGAAACATATTTATGTTTTAAAACATATACATAAAACATATATGTTTTCCACAGTAGCGTAGCCTCTGGGCCAAAGAAGAATACGCGCCTCCAGTTTACGCCGCAAGCGTGTGCACGAAAAGAAGAAAATACGAACGACGCGAAGGCCCGATGGACACAAGCTTTTGCACTTCTTTCTGCGCCAGGATTACGATTCTTGTTTTGCTTCGCTTCTATACTGCATTGATTTATATGCAGTGGATGAATGATAGGCAGAATAATGGGCACCTACTACCTACATCCTCGTCGCATGATACACTCGAACAGTCGTTGAGCAATATATGGGCGGAGATCGAAAACTTGTAACGATTAATAACAACGAATAGATTGCCAAGGCGGCGAGAACTAAAAAAACACGGCAGCGCGAGACTAAAAATCGATTACGATTGCGTCAACCAATCGATTGCGGCGCTGCTGGCGCATCGGCGCTAAACTCGGCGCATCTGCTTTTAGTAAATCGAATTTTTATGCTTTTTATTATATTTATGGAACAGTTTACATAATTGGTTGAACTAAAAGTACTAATGTTTCTTTTTGAAACACGTTATAGAAGTGAAAAATCAACTGCTTTCCAGTTGGAGCGTTTGGGATGAGTGCTTCAGTGGACTATTACGGCTATTTTAGCTCCACCCACTTTTTGCTCCTCGTCTTGCCTTGTGTATCGTGCGACGCGACAACTGTACTCCCTCTAATGTTGCGTGAATTGAGACGGGCACGAAATGGGATCTTTACGTACTTATCTATCTATCTGCACGCAACGACGCGACAAAAGACGGAGTGCTAAAAAGAATCCGTCCGTACTACTACTTTTGCCCTGCATTACTGCACTTGTTTGTTTTGCATTGATTTTAAATTGGAGGAAGGCTATGAAAGCTTATTGGCCGTTTCTGATTGCCGGCTACCTCTTCTTTTTCCCTAATTAATTACTATTACTAAGAGCAGGAAGTGGGGAGTAGTTACTTTTTTGCGTCGGAAGATGCGTCAGGTGCGGCGTAAACTGGAGGCGCGTATTCTTCTTTGGCCCAGAGGCCGCGCTCGCCGGCTGTGCGTTAATGCGGACGGCTTTCAGGAACGGCCCCCCCGGCACCCGTGGAAGCGGTGTGTTTGTGGGTTCAAAACCTGTCGAGGCGATGGGAAGTAGTTGACACAAAGCCTAACCAAGGCCGTCGAAAGTCAGCAATGGCAAGTACATAAATGGGGACCAAGCCGGCGCTGTCTAGCACCCACTGACAGCAAAAGGGGACGGTTGTTGTTAATTGTCATTGCCAACCTAAATCAGGCAGCCATCAGGCAGACATGTTAAGTGGGGGGTCGGCGGAATCGGCCGGCATGGCGTGCGTTGGACATCCCTATGGCCCCGAAGTAAAACCCTAAAACAGTTCCGCCCAACTCCCTCTGGGTAGCCAGCAATGGCCATCATGTTTCTCTCTGATGGGGCCATTTTCCATAGTAAAACTCGAAAACACCCCTAACGGAAATGGGCGTTTCTCAGAGGGCCCAGTTAGCTGAGACACATGCTATCCAGCGTTCAAAAGCTCATATCATGGGCAGACTAACAGAAAGAAGCTAATACCATGCAAGCATCACAGGAAAAGCAACTGCACTAAATGACCAGAAAGCTGCTCTAACTAACACCGAATCTTTGGGGGCGTGTATTTTAATACTTTAAAATATATTTTAAAAAATTATGTAATGGCATGGGGGTGGGAGGTTCGCCAAATGACTACTAATCATTACGGTTGGGGAGGGGGTTGGCGACTTAAGAGTCGTTCTCTGGTCAGATCGCGTTTTGCCCCTTTGCCCTATTCAGACCCAAAATTGAAATTTTGAGCTAGAGAGCTGCGAGTTGGCACACTAATACATACTAATGAGTTATCTTTCAGCTGCAAAGGATTAGTGGATCTGACGCTCCTGTCCTGAGATATAGCCTTCCGAAAATCGGTCCGCTTAACTATGGGACCAAAACTTCAAACTCGAATTTCTCGCTTCGTACTCGGAATTCGGACCTAAAAATTGGGCCTAGCTCGTCTGGAACCCCCCCAACCCAGTTTTTTTTATTTCAGAAAAATGTTGCGCTATCAATTACCTACCGTTTGATGTGAAGCATTGTTTGCTCAGACCCGTGGAGCGTGAGAAAGCTGAGGTCAAACATGCCCCGGTCGCAAAATTTTCGCACTTTTCTCAGGTCAAATATGTCCAAGTCTTGGTTTTCCACCTACTAGTAGGAATTGGGACTTAAAAATTTCAGGGTTTTAGAGTACTTTTAGACTGCTTTAAGAAACTTTTGTCAAATTTTCGTTTTCAGAAAAAAAATTATTTTTCGCCCCTTTTAGCTCGTCTGGAACCCCCCAACCCAGTTTTTTTATTTCAGAAAAATGTGCGCTATCAATTACCTACCGTTTGATGTGAAGCATTGTTTGCTCAGACCCGTGGAGCGTGAGAAAGCTGAGGTCAAACATACCGGTCGCAAATTTTCGCACTTCCAGGTCAAATATGTCCAAGTCTTGGTTTTCCACCTACTAGTAGGAATTGGGACTTAAAAATTTCAGGGTTTTAGAGTACTTTTAGACTGCTTTAAGAAACTTTTGTCAAATTTTCGTTTTCAGAAAAAAAATTTTTTTTCGCCCCCTTTGCGCCCCCCTAGCTCGTCTGGAACCCCCCCAACCCAGTTTTTTTTATTTCAGAAAAATGTTGCGCTATCAATTACCTACCGTTTGGTGTGAAGCATTGTTTGCTCAGACCCGTGGAGCGTGA
Source organism: Sabatieria punctata (assembly GCA_030248155.1). NCBI lineage: Eukaryota > Metazoa > Nematoda > Chromadorea > Araeolaimida > Comesomatidae > Sabatieria > Sabatieria punctata. The sequence goes on from JASANB010001289.1 coordinate 56,918, forward strand.
GAAAGCTGAGGTCAAACATGCCCCGGTCGCAAAATTTTCGCACTTTTCTCAGGTCAAATATGTCCAAGTCTTGGTTTTCCACCTACTAGTAGGAATTGGGACTTAAAAATTTCAGGGTTTTAGAGTACTTTTAGACTGCTTTAAGAAACTTTTGTCAAATTTTCGTTTTCAGAAAAAAAATTTTTTCGCCCGCTTTTGCGCCCCCAGCTCGTCTGGAACCCCCCAAACCCCAAAATTTTTTTTTCTGAAAACGAAAATTTCACAAACGTTTGTTAACGCAGTCTAAAAGTACTCTAAAACACACAATTTTTAAGTCCCAATTCGTACTAGTAGGTAGAAAACCGGACTTGGAAATATTTGACCTGAGAAAAGTGCGCAAAATTTTGCGACTGGGACATGTTTGACCTCAATTTTCTCACGCTCTACGGGTCTAGGCAAACAATGCTTCACACCAAACGGTAGGTAATGGTAGCGCAACATTTTTGTCAAATAAAAAAAACTGGGCGGGGGGTTCCAGACGAGCTAGGGGGGCGCAAAGGGGCGAAAAAATATTTTTTTTCTGAAAACGAAAATTTGACAAAAGTCTTAAAGCAGTATAAAAGTACTCTAAAACCCCCAATTTTTAAGTCCCAATTCCTACTAGTAGGTGGAAAACCAAGACTTGGAAATATTTGACCTAAGAAAAGTGCGAAAATTTTGCGACCGGGACATGTTTGACCTCAATTTTCTCACGCTCCACGGGTCTGGGCAAACAATGCTTCACACCAAACGGTAGGTAATTGGTAGCGCAACATTTTTCTGAAATAAAAAAACTGGGTTGGGGGGTTCCAGACGAGCTAGGGGGGCGCAAAGGGGGCGAAAAAAAATTTTTTTTCTGAAAACGAAAATTTCACAAACGTTTGTTAACGCAGTCTAAAAGTACTCTAAAACACACAATTTTTAAGTCCCAATTCGTACTAGTAGGTAGAAAACCGGACTTGGAAATATTTGACCTGAGAAAAGTGCGCAAAATTTTGCGACTGGGACATGTTTGACCTCAATTTTCTCACGCTCTACGGGTCTAGGCAAACAATGCTTCACACCAAACGGTAGGTAATTGGTAGCGCAACATTTTTGTGAAATAAAAAAAACTGGGTTGGGGGTTCCAGACGAGCTAGGGGGGCGCAAAGGGGGCGAAAAAATATTTTTTTTCTGAAAACGAAAATTTGACAAAAGTTTCTTAAAGCAGTCTAAAAGTACTCTAAAACCCCCAATTTTTAAGTCCCAATTCCTACTAGTAGGTGGAAAACCAAGACTTGGAAATATTTGACCTAAGAAAAGTGCGAAAATTTTGCGACCGGGACATGTTTGACCTCAATTTTCTCACGCTCCACGGGTCTGGGCAAACAATGCTTCACACCAAACGGTAGGTAATTGGTAGCGCAACATTTTTCTGAAATAAAAAAACTGGGTTGGGGGGTTCCAGACGAGCTAGGGGGGCGCAAAGGGGGCGAAAAAAAATTTTTTTCTGAAAACGAAAATTTGGCAACAGTTTCTTAAAGCATTCTAAAAGTACTCTAAAACCCCCAATTTTTAGGTCCAAATTCCGAGTATGAAGCGAGCAATTCGAGTTTGAAATTTTGGTCCCATAGTTAAGCGGACCGATTTTCGGAAGGCTATATCTCAGGACAGCAGCGTCAGATCCACTAATCCTTTGCAGCTGAAAGATAACTCATAAGTATGTATTAGTGTGCCAACTTACAGCTCTCTAGCTCAAAGTTTCAATTTTGGGTCTGAATACTGAAACTCGATGTGACCAGAGAACGGCTCTTAATTACGTAATTTTTTCAAAGTGCAGAAATCACTGAAGTGGCCATAATTTTAATTGTAATAACGTACAGTATATGTACATGTAGTTTCGATTTGAAGCCATTGGGCGTACATTATGTCAATTTCACTTTAAGTTGTAGTAGAAAGTTGTGGAAAGTCAAAAGTCCCATTTTCAAAAGGGTGGTGTGTAAAGCACTGACAGGGCCCTTTAAGCGAGAGATGATTCTACTGCTATCAAATTTTTCCCTGACCGGACACGAAATTCCCTGAATTTTCCCTGATTCCCTAAATTTTTTTAAATTATGTGACTTTTCGATGACTCTCTGACTTTTCAGGTCCCGCACGAACTCTGGTTTATAACTATCGGTTATCAGTTAAGTGATATGGCCCTAAATCCATGAGAAAACACTTTGGTTTCATTGACTCGGCTCTTTCCCCTCTATTTGGTGCTGCTCCTTGGAGATGATGGTGACAATTTCCGTTTCTGTTCTGCACATTCTGTTTTCTTTACTGATGCTTTTTCGTTAAAAGATTCAATGCACCCTGCTACTTTTCCACCAAAAAGGCGTAATTTGTTAATGCAAGCTGAAATAGAACAGTTCTCAGATCGATCTAAGCAAATTCACAACACCGAAAGATCGGCGCCCAATTGGGGTCGCTGCTGATGCGAACGGTGCGTAACGGTGCGAACGGTGCGTACGGTGCGTAAACTACTAACTGCCGATTTGATTTACCATAAATCGAACAAAATTTACCCGGCCCGTTAGATTTATTTACCGATCGCCAGAGACCTAGCAAATTGTAAAAATCGTTGGAACAGCAAAAAATTCCCGTTATTTCTGAAATTTGTGCGCCATCAGATGCTAACTGCGCTCAACACCAACAGTGTCCGCCTTCCACCAGTAGCAAGACAGCGCGCTTTTCACTGATCCGGGAATGCACTCTAAATCCGGCAACGTTTCTTCAAACCTTTGCTTTTCTTTTATAGCCGGTTCCTTGCTGTATTGGGTCGGTCTGTCCGTTCATTTCAACATTAATACCCTAACCCGGTGTGGCACTTACTGTCTGTCTATCTCAGTTCGTCGGCAATCTTCTTGTGCTATATAAACCCTTTCGGAATCACCGCAGTCCTTTTTGGGGAGAACCGATACAGTACAGAGGAACAGAAAAGCTCAACGTTTGTGTTTGTCTTTTTTGTGTTCTCCATGTATTCACCGTGTGTTGGCATATTTGTGTTAATATCTGTGCTGTTTAGTGACTGCGGATTCTCATTTGTTCAACTATGTTGGTGATTACAAAAGGTACAATAGACTACACCGTAAATGCTATTCTTAAAAATGACGGTTTTTTGTAATGCATAGTATGTTCTTGAATAAAATGGGGTTTCGCACTAAGTTGGACCCTAAATAGAGATATGGCATGGTTTCGAAAGCGTTTGAGTTGAGGAGAGGCTTGGTTGGAACTGTCTTCGTCACAGGTAGATTAAACAGTGCTAATTGGGTCTTTGCTTAGTAAAACCCTTTTCCCTATAGAGTTGTTCACAGCTCGTGGCCGGGCGGATACAAGCAAGCAGCAAAGCTACCGTTGTGAAACCAGCAAAGAACGCGTTTCCACGTTAAAAGTGGTAGTGCTCTAATAGGTTAATCCGAATATTCGGTTTTCTACGTCGGTTCATGTGTGTGTGCTTAATTGTCATTGCCAACCGAGATCGGGCAGACATGTAAAGTGGGGGGGTCGGCGGAATCGGCCGGCATGGTGTGCGTTGGACATCCCTATGACCCCAAAGTAAAACCCTAAAACAGTTCCGCCCAACTCCCTCCGGGTAGCCAGCAATGGCCATCGGCGGTTCTCTCCGATCCGGCCATTTTCCATAGTAAAACTCGAAAACACACCAAACAAAAATGAATGTTTCTCCGGGGGGCTACCTCGCTCAGACATGTGCTATGCAGCGTTCGAAAGCTCACATCATGAACTTTCAGAATCTGTAATAAAATTTGTGGCGATTTTTGTTATTTCAAAAATAATCGATCCCGAAATATCGATTGATCACGATTTTGTCAGTTTTCACTGAAATGAGAATTTCTCTGGGGGGCTACCTCACTCAGATGCGTGGTCTGCAGCGTTCGAAAGCTGACATCATGAGCTTTCAGAATCTGTAATAAAATTTGTGGCGATTTTTGTTATTTCAAAAATAATCGATCTCGAAATATCGATTGATCACGATTTTATCAGTTTTCAGCATCTGACTAGAATTAGCTAAAAAACAAAATGGGATGACCAAATTGAGGTTTTCTGGCACGCTAAATTTATTGGCGACGCCCATTTACAGCTGCGATCACGTGATCAATCGATACTTGATCGGTTATCGATTTTTTGCTGTGCAAATAAGCAAAGCACATAAGCTGTAATTTCAGTTGTTTTCAGGCATGCCGATTTCAACCATGATGTCGTTTTAGAGCTATCATCGCGTTTTCATTCGATATTCGATAATCGATATCGATTGATTATCGAATCTTTTGCTGTGCAAAAAAGCAAAACACATAAGGTGTAATGCCAGTACTTTTCGGACATGCCGATTTCAACCATTATGTCGTTTTTGAGCTATCATTGCAGTTTAGTTCGATTTATCAATATCGATTGATTGTCAAGTATCGATTTTATGTGGAATGGGTAAAATAAAACAACTTCCGCCTTATGCGTTTTCTTGCATTACTTGTTGTAGCTAAGCTGGTGTCCGTTTACTGACATCATAGCTTGTGGTTTGTTTGTTTGTTTATTTGCACAGTAAAACAACGATAATCAATTGATGTTAATAATCGAACTACACTGAAATGATAGTTCTAAAACGACATAATGGTTGAAATCGGCGTGCGCGAAAACCACTGACATTATACAGGGTGTCTCAAAAAAATGATCACATTTCTTTTTTCTGCCATTTCCGCAAATTTTGACCAAATAGGCTGAAATTTGGACTATATGTGCCAAAATTCGGGGAATTTTATGTGTTAAAGTTTGGTGCACTAGGCTTGACTCATTCACGAGAAATTTCAAAAAAAGTGAAATTTGTTAAATCAATAGTGAAAGCTGGTCACCAAAAAAAATGATCACATTTCGTTTCACTGACATTTCCGCAAATTTTGACCAAATAGGCTGAAATTTGGATCATAGGTGCCACAATACGGGGAATTTTATGTGTTAAAGTTTGGTCCACTAGGCTGGACTCAAACCCGAGAAATTTCAATAAAAGTGAAATTTGGTAATTTCAATAGTGAAAGCCGGTCACCGAAAAATGGAAACATTTCCTTTTCCTGTATCTTTTCTAATTTTTGTCGGAATTTGATAAAATTTGGAGAGTAAACGCAGAAGTTCAGGGTAATTCGTGTGTAAAAAGTTGACGCATGAACTCCAATACTATCGTTAGAGTTTAGGCGATAATGTAGTGTTTCCATTTTTCGGTGACCGGCTTTCACTATTGAAATCACCAAATTTCACTTTTTTTGAAATTTCTCGTGAATGAGTCAAGCCTAGTGCACCAAACTTTAACACATAAAATTCCCCGAATTGTGGCACCTATGGTTCAAATTTCAACCTATTTGGTCAAAATTTGCGGAAAAGGCAGTAAAAAGAAATGTGATCATTTTTTTTGAGACACCCTGTAGCTTTGTGCCTTGTTTGGTTGCACAACAAAAATCGATAATGAATCGATATCGATTATCGAATTAAAACTCGATGATGGCTCTAAACCGATATCGTTGTTGAAATCGGCGTGCCCAAAAACCACTAACATCATAGCCTGTGTAGTTAGGTCATCTGCATAGCAAAAAATCGATAATCGATCAAGTATCGATTATCGATTGATCACGTGATCTTAGCTGTAAATTAGCGTCGCCAATGAATTTGGCGTGCCAGAAAACCTCAATTTGGTCATCCCAATTTTTTAACTATGTACTTCTAGTGAGATGCTGAAAACTGATAAAATAGTGATCAATCGATATTTCGAGATCGATTATTTTTGAAATAGCAAAAATCGCCACAAATTTTATTACAGGTTCTGAAAGCTCATGATGTCAGCTTTCGAACGCTGCATAGCACACATCTGAGTGAGGTAGCCCCCCAGAGAAACTCTCATTTCAGTGAAAACTGACAAAATCGTGATCAATTGATATTTCGGGATCGATTATTTTTGAAATAACAAAAATCGCCACAAATTTTATTACAGATTCTGAAAGCTCATGATGTTAGCTTTCGAACGCTGCATAGCACATGTCTGAGCGAGGTAGCCCCCCGGAGAAACCTTCATTTTTGTTTGGTGTGTTTTCGAGTTTTACTATGGAAAATGGCCGGATCGAAGAGAACCGCTGATGGCCATTGCTGGCTACCCAGAGGGAGTTGGGCGGAACTGTTTTAGGGTTTTACTTTGGGGTCATAGGGATGTCCAACGCACACCATACCGGCCGATTCCGCCGACCCCCCACTTTACATGTCTGCCTGATGGCTGCCTGATTTCGGTTGGCAATGACAATTAAAGAAGACTCTGTTTCACTTCACAGCATTGCAGAAGCCGAAACAATCTGAAATTGCATTTGGACCACTTTGGTACAGACCGCTTAAACAATGACCACTTTGATCGGGAGATACCAACGACGCACCGTATTGGTCATATCTGCCTAACAAAAAATTTGTAAATCTTTAATAAAAGATTGCCGACTTTGGCATCAAACAACTGCTTTTGGTTTCTAGATTACATGTAAACAACAAATTACTCATTACAGCAACAACTAATTACTGCATTCTGCCTCAGATTACGCGCTCTCGTTAGGCACCGTACTCTATCGATTAGTGGCCGATTACCCCCAAAAGCGGTTTCCGGATCAGGCCGCGGCCGCCCACTCAGGGACCGTACGTAGTTTGTAATTGTAAAATACCTTGTTTTCTATAGTTGTATAATATAGTTTTCTATAGTTGTATAAAGTTATTTTTATTTATAGTTCTTGCTCCATTGAAAAGCCCTCAGTCATTAAAGCTGAGATTCTCTAGCTTTTCGAATTTCGTTTCAATTGACTATTGTTGTGAAACTATCGATCCAGTTCCAGATACGTATGTGCAGTTACGTAGTTGTAAGTCGGTTGTTTGTCCAACTCGAAAGCACACTTAACAACCAACACTAAAAGTTAGTTAGACGCGCCGCGGACGCAGCTGTTTCGCCCTTCTAAACAGCATTGTTATCGATTAATAAATGATTGGAGTGCAAAACCGGCCGTGCCTGTGTCCACTGCCGTTCAACTTCTCGCTCTAAAGCGGCTTTACGGTTGGTTTATTGCCTCGCAACCTCATCTTTGAGATGGGTTCGCAATTAAATCACGAAGTCAGGGCCAACAACGTGCCAGAATTGATTTTCTGATAGCGTCGTCGCCGGCCGGAGCAGCTGAAAAAACTTGGTCCCATAGCCCCTAATGGCGACCGACATGCTGTACTGAATGGTGACAGACAATTTGGCCTTTGCCCGACTAGTACGCTTGCTGCTCGTAAATCAAACATGTTTCGAAGCGTGGACGTCTTTGAAAAACTTCCCAAACAACTCAACTCGGTGGCTGACTCCACCAGCATTCCTATGACCAAGATCGAGCCAGAGTTAGCGTTGGTTGACTACACATCCTGTCCTGAGAATTATTCCTACCACGACTCTACTATTTCAAGAGAAGTGGTCGTTCTGAACGTTAGCTCGGCTGTGCTCAACTCGGTGTACTTATTGTTCGTCCTAGTGGGTCTTAAAAAGAACAAGCTCTCTAAACGGAGGTACTGTTTTCTGATCAACCGAGCTTTGTGCGATATCCTGCGTCCTTTGGGTTTCTTCCTGAGTCTGGTCAGTGTAAACAGTGCCTTGGTATTGCCGGCACAGTATGCGTTTGGTTTGTTCCTGTTCTCGACCTTCTGGGCCCTGGTTTCCACCTATCTGGGCTTCACATTTCTGGTTTATCTGGCCGTTTTCCAACCGTTCTGGTACGAGGCCCATGTAACCACTTCCAAATGCACCATAGCCACAGTGGGCATTTGGGCGGCCAGTTTGCTCTATGCTGCACTTTCCTTGCTTCTACTGGCGCCGTTCATATTCGCCCAGCACAGTACGCATTGCCCGTATCCGGCCTGTCAAGTGGCATTCATTGCGTTCAACGCAAGTTTGGCCACTATTACCTATCTGGCAGTGATGTTTATGTACCTAAAGGTCTTGCATTTTCTCTGGAAAAGCAGAAAAACAATTGGAGTTGTGCAAGAGGAGGAGAGAATGCGAATGCGCAAGGTTTCCTTGAAAGTGCTGGTCTTTGCTGTCACCTATGTACCGGTGATAGGCGGGGTGTGGCTGGCTGTCTGGTGGGTTAATGACTTTGCCAAATTGGTGCTGCAAGATCGATATCCTTGCTATTACGACCGAATGGAACTGTCTAATCGGAGAATGAACGCCATTATCTTTGTCACCAATCTTTTCTATGTGTTGCGAGCTAATTTAGACCCTATTTGGGGCACCATCACCGACCCTGACTTGCTGGAACTGCTGCTGAAGCTGGGTGGAGTGAAGAGAAAAGAAAGCACCATGTACGGGCAGCCAGCGACCAGACAAACTGAGCTGAACGCTGTTCAAATGTCCAACCCGTTGCTCAATGAAACGGGTCCGCTTGAAACTATCCAACAGGCGGTGGTGATTGAAAATCGAAAAACAGAATGAACGTTAGCTTAGGTTTTAGTTGACGACAACCTGTACTATAGCAAGGGAATCTATCGGAAGCCATGTTCGTTTAAACCGTTTACGGTTTTCGACGCGAATTTATTGAGTAGATACGGTAGCATGGTAATTTACGGTCCGCCTGGATGCAGCTAAAGCCTAACTGGCGCGATGACGAGCCCGTCTGGTGAATCATACAAGACGACTTGCCTCCTTGGTAGGGCGGATGTGGCTGATCTGTTTAACTTACTCCTAACCATAGATCTAAAACCAAGCTAGAACATTAACTAATGTTTAAATTACATAAATCCTGATTCTAAACCTAAGCCTACTAAGCGCAAGCCCAAACTAAATCTAAATTGGTAATCGCAGTGTGGGGCGGTATTGTCCTAGTACGAAATTTTCGGCAACATTTGAAAGGACCGTAAATTTCTGTATTTTACGGTCGCGTCTTATGGTCCTCACTGATTTTCAGGAAAATTTCCGATTAGGCAATTGCAATTTGCAATGGAAAATTGCCAGGCTTCCGATAGCGTCCCATGGTATAAACTGTGTACGGCCTACGCTATTTATCTCTCTCAAATGAGGATTTGCGCAGTTTAAAAAATCGCGCTTTATAGAATAATTATCTATTCCGTGCGTCTATGCAACAGGGAAGCGCCGATCCTCGCTTGCTGACCTGGAGAAACTTGTCAAAGTTGAACTGGTTCTTACAGTTTTTAACAGTTCCTGTAAAATTCCAAATCGTTTAATGAACTCAAACAACAGTTTGTTCAAATCTTCAATAAATGAATTCGAGCCCATTTCCTGCCAGTTTCAGCACCAAAGCAGCAGCGATGGCTCCAATGAAAGTGAATAAAGTAGCCAGATAAGAGAGCACAAACAAAAGTCCGTTTCCAGATATCAAATGACCGCTGAAATTTCCATGCTGCACCAGATTTAAACGCACCACTGTTCATTTGCATACCTTGTGCACCCAGAACCCATCCTGGCTCCAAAGGTAACCATGAACCCGCCGACCAGAGCATGGGTGCTCGGAATACCAGGCACCAGACCCAAGTTTCCAGAAAGGTTCGCAGACAGACAAGCTCCAAGTCCAATGGCAAGCACAAATATAACTTGCCACCAGTTCTCAAAGCCTCGTCGCTTGCGAGCGAGGTAGGGAAAAGCGTCTCTAAGCTTAGAGTGAAACAGTAACTGGGAACAGAGAACCGACAGACTACTGCTGGTACCAATTGTTTCGCAACTGCTTAACACCAGCAGCAGCTGCGTTAGGCCAATTAGAATGCCTAAATGAACAGCAGTCCGGTAGCCCTTTACACAAAAGTCAGTATACCGCAAATGTGTGGGGGCCAGGCAAAGACAGTCATGAAAGTAGGAGCGATTCCAAAGTTCCAACTGCTGTAGTACTGCGCGTCTTGGTCCCAGGGATGGGCCACTTCCAGAGCCACCAAGACTGCAGTCAGCGCTACTGCACTAGGCAGCGCCACTGTGGAGTATGATACGCCGAAGAATTCATGCAGTCTGAATTTGAAGGACATAATTCTGTTGTGCAAAAAATCTTCTACGTTATATGTACATACGTTTTCCATTGAACAAGGTGTTTGTTGGAAGGGAAGTGGTGTTCGTAAGAGCGATCATGCCATAAACCATATGCCAACGTCCCTGACAATGCACCGGCAAGCGTATAAACTGAAAGCGTAGAATATATGGATTGGATACCGGTTGGTTTTTAGGTTAGGTGCCACCAGAAACAAAGAAACATTCCGTTGTACTCATGTAATCAGTTAACGAAAGCTTTTGCTTTCATCTAAGTTACTGTGAACCAGGGATGGATATTATTCCGAAAAAAAACTCGACCTGTTTTTTTTCAGTTTTTTTCCGTTTTTTTCCGTTTTTTTGCGAAATCGCGGATAAAACTCCAGCTCAGGTTCTCAGCATCCTAGCCTAGTTTTATTATTCTAACGCTTTCTAGCCCCTTCCCCAGTCTTTCCAGACCAGAAATACACGTGTTACATAGATATAAATCACAAAACAGGCAGACTGGTGAATTAGCCAAGATTGAACTAAGCTTACGGCTCAGTCCACGAATGAACTAAAGATTGGCTGTGTGCGTTTCAGGCCATGGAAACTATTTTTAACAACTAATGGTGATGACGTCTTGGTACCAGAGGCTTTGAATGAAAGACGTCTAGTGCTTCTCATACAAGATTACATCAACCTAGAGGCAAATCTGAAAACCACCTGCATGATGACTCCATGATCCTACTTGCGCAAACATAGTAATCGGGCACTAAAAGAACCCATGCACCATCATCCACAGGCAAATCAAATGTATACTGCTTACGGCAGCACAAAAGGTCATTCCAACTCCCATTAAAGTGGGTCCAATCACTGATGCCCATGTGTTCTTCATTTTGAAACCGATGGTCTGCACTGCCGATTGGAAGCGAGCTTGGATGCACTGAGAAGACGACAGACTCAAGCAACCAAGCACCAGTAAACCTGAACACAGGCGCAACATCGATTGCAGACTAACAACCTTTGATTTTGTCCCTTTAAGCATCTGCTTTTCCGCTGTTCTCAGGACAGAATTTCAATATGCAACCCCTCAGCCAAAATTCTAGTGTCCGACCACTCACGGCTGACTGAATCTTGAGAAACATACTTGAAGCCAGTGCAGAGAGAATCAGTTTCAGATAAATCAGACTCTTGAACTCCATTTGCAATCTGACTGAGGCAGGCTCAAAAGCTGGAATACTCTTTAAATCATAGAAAACTTCGAATCACCTCATACCTCTACTCTTTTCTAAACTGAAACCAACTACAAGTCCACAAAATAGAGCACATAGCGAACCAACAAGGACAGATGGATTGGGTGGAGTTTCCTCTTGGCCGACAGAGGTGTATTTACTATCCGTGGACATTTCGGCAGGTCTTAACCATTTGATAGCGCGTCTATGTATATTTGTGTGTGCGTGAGTTAAACATTTCTAGTGCTGGCTGTAAAACCTGTTTTAAAGGCTTAAAGCGATGGTGCTCCATAAGTTTACTGGCCTGCCAAGTGCATGTAGATAACAATGAAATCGATTTGTGCCTAAAGCAACTTCTAGACGCAAGAAACGGTGTCTCAGAAACGACACACAATCACTCGATTGGCTGTTTTGGCCTCTTTCCAACGCATTCCTATTTCATCAACAGTGCGCCCCTTCGTTTCAGGCAGGTACTTGTAGAAAAAGATGACTAGGCCGATTGCTATAAGCAGCAGCGGTAGGACGGTGAATGCACCGATCAGCCGTTGCAGTGTTGGGAAGAGAAGAACTACGATCAAATTTGGAACTTCCGCTGCTCCCAGTGTAAACTCGGCGGTTGCGGGACGACTGGCCTAAAATGAGAGAACAGTAAATAATTATATTGCTATCAACATAAAACAAAAATATTAATGTGTTTTCTAAAGCGGCATGTGCATGTACCTGCGGTGCCAACTCTCCAGGTAACATAGCGGCGAGGAAATTCGGTCCGACATTGTAGGCAAACGAACCTATCATCAAGGAGAGACAGGCTAGAATTGGGCCGATCTTGTCTGAGCACAAGAACGCCACGAGCAGAGACAAATTGGACAGGATTCCCAAGAAAAATCCTGAAAATATCTCTTTGAGTGTCAGTCTCAGCGCTTGTCAGCTTGTCTGCAAAAATTTTCTGTATGGCTGTGGACAAACAAAAATTTCAGAACGTATACGGAGGACAAAGCCGCTGCATAGCAAGCAGACTTTGTGGGCAATAGATTTGTCTCACTTCAGACCATGGACAAAAACGTTTTGTCCACATGGTGAATTGGACAACAATGGCATCCTGCAAGGTTTGTCCAAGACTGAACACCGTTGTCCATTCCGTTGTCTAGGGACTGAAGACTGGGTGTGAAGACTGAACAAGTCGCTTGTTGTCCATTAGCTATCCAGTGACAGTTTGTGACTGTGAACAACATTTTCGGACAAGCTGTTCAGGTGATCGCATGTGATCATGCTGATACTTAAAGAGCTATCGTAAACTGCACGGCAGACAAGCAAACAAGCTTTAACCTCAGTCAGATTAAGGAAATTAGTTCAGTATAGACAGGTCAACTCACCTCCCAACAAGAACACTCTGCGCCCGAGTCTGTCTACCAGAGACACTGAGATCACTGTAGCTATGACCGAAGGCACGAACAAGAGCAACAAGGTAAGCAGAGGGGCCAGTCGGTCTTCGACGTTCAGTTGCTGCAGGATCATTGTGGAGTAGAACCCGGCCACCGTGGCCCCGCAAGCCAAGGGCGCTTGTTGGGCGGCGGCACACAACCACAGTGGCCAGGCCAGATGGCGAGTGCGCAGGATCTCCAGGTAGCCGACCGTTTTGACCGAGTTCACCAGCTTGTCTTCCTTATCCATCTGCTCAAACACCTGCTTCACGTCCGTCTCAGGCCCGTAGTAGAACTGCACCGAGTGTTCAGCTTCCTGCACATTCTCCTTTGTGATGTAGAGGTACTTGGGTGAGTTGGGCAGCAGTAGACTGCAGAGCAGATGAGCCAGCGAAAACACGGCCGGCACTATGGTCAGGTAGTATGGCCAGAGCCCCTCGTTGCCCATCAGTTGACGCAGTCCGAGGGTAAGAGACAGCAACAGGAAGAATTGGGTGCCTGAAGAGAACAAACTTTTGTCTGTTTTGATTGTGGTATTCTTCGGCTGAGTGAGAGGTGATACAACAACAGGATTCCAAACAAGGGTTTATTGGGAACAATCGGCCAATAACAATAACAAGCGATAACAACGAAGAAGCAGGGATAGGGAGTGATTCACAAGGCATGAGCCACTAGGGAGACAGTAAAGAGAGAGTAGCATACGAAAGCACATGAGTGATGGCACACTGCAGAGCAGGCTGCTTAAATACTGCCATTAAACATTCCAGAAATTTCTGGTCAGAGTAAGAGTTAAGTGAGAGGGACTGACCTTTTGCAGAACATTACATACATAGGTAAAAGGCATGCATTCGCAGACTATTAGCACACTGCTACCTACATTGTATAGTCTAACAGTGATATGTAGTTAACAGAGTGTAACTACAACACCTCACCCACCAGCCTAAGGTTACACCGAGAGGCCATCATCCTATGTATGACTGGTACATATCAACCTTCTGCTTCAGCCACTCTGAGCGTCTTGGCTCGTCAGATCCATATTTATACCCTGTTCTTCCGAGTCTCGGGCTTTGGCTGGGAACTTTCAGCAGCACCCGAGTTGACAGTTGTGTCCAGAACTGTTGGTGTTGGTGCCTCACCAGGATCGTCATCCTCTTCAACTCCATAGCGTGGGCGAAGTTGTTCAGTGTGTCTGCGCCAAGTTGGGCCTCTTGGATACACACACATGTTGACTGAGCGAGTTCCAAACACTTTAGTGACTACAGCTGGAACCCATCGTGGATCCTTGTTTCGGCAAGGACCATCGTAGAGCGTGTAGCATGGCGTTCCAACAGAGAAACGGAAGGTCAGTTTGGCTACCACTGGGTGAACCATCTCTTGACCTTGAGACTTCATATGGCCAGCTTGGGTTCCTTTCCTTGAGTCTTTAATCGCGTCCATCCAGCAGCAGATGGCAATTTCAGACGAACAGTTTGCTAGACATCAAGTCGCTCTTGAACGGCAGCATCGAGAGCACATGGCTAAGCTGCAACAAGAGATGGCTGACCACGACCTATGACATCATATGGTGCCTTTGCCATGTTCAAAGCCAGTCGTGTCCGGCCGGCAGCGCTCTGGCCTCTGGCCTAGCTTTTCTTCACTTCAGCCGGCGGGTGCAAAACCTGGTTGTACACGCGTCGGCGGCTGCCACTGGAACAGCAACCCAGCGTTCGTTTTCTTTTTGTTTACAGTCAACTGTACCTACTGTAGTTGTGGGCTCAATTTTGGTGCCGGCCCAATTTTCTCAGGATTTGGTGGGCGGCAATTTTGGTTTGGTGCCTAGCAAGCATCGTTTTGCTTTGTCGGTTTGCTCTCCAGTGAAATTACAGTTTTTCTTGCTATCAGTGTCTTGCTCGTCTGTGCCAGTTTAGCAAGTCGTTTTGCAGAGATTCAATGGCGATTTGTCAGCTTTTTGTTAAACTGTTAAACTTTCAAACAGACGCTTTGGTTTCGAAGGCTTTGCTTGCCAAACATTTCGATTTTGTTTCTGCGTCTATTCTCTGTTTAGCAGGCACTGCGGAGTTGGTGGCAAGAATCATCAGTTGGACGGTTCGTTGCCAAGGCAAAAAGTGGGTGCAAGACAGGAAGAAAAAGAAGCCCTCCAAGACTTGTATGAGCAGAACTAATTAGAGCTCTTTGTGAATATTATTTTGTTGGTTCGATTTTCTTTTTCGACAATTTGGCCCAGGCTTTTCATCTAAAGCCACATCCTCTAGTCACTATATATAGTGTGCTAAGCTATCCATGCATCCCAATTAACACAATAAATAATGTAAAATAACACAAAACTTGATTAATATTCTGAAAAGTCGAGCTACATTATCTTATACTCATGAATCAGCAATGAAAAAGGATTCTAGTAGCTAAAAGCTGTATCAGGTAAACATTTTCAGATAAATTGTATATTTCTGAATTTGAAGGTTTTACCGAGTTTACTGAATTGTTTACTGAGTACTTAACGGGTTTTCTTTGAAAAACCCAGTACTTACTCGTACTTACTGAATTTAAAAAAATCTGGATTTACTTACTGAATACTTACCGAGTTTTAGAAATTTGAGCTAGGCACAACACTGCTGGCTCGTTCTCTTTTTGTCTTTGCCTCACTTTGACACTAGGGGTGTAATTTGCAAGCGAGTCAGAGACGCTTACTGTTGACTTTTTGTCAACCAACCAAACAGAAAAGGACACAGACAACAAGTCAATGAGTTAATCCTCATCGGCACAGCAGTATTTCTTCAGTATACTTGGTTTGCACTTGTGCTTGCAGCACAAGCAGGCCACCTTTTGCCCGCATTCGTGATTCTTTTTCTTTATCCATCCCACAAAATCGAGACCCTTGGGCATGTAGTATGCGTCAGCTGAGAACAAACTACTCATTAGATATGTTGACAGTCAAGATAGCATAAGCGGAACCATTGCAGTGTTACTAAGCTCCCGCCTTTGGGCATTCTGAGTGCCTTAGGTGCAAGCATACATGTAACAGGTCATCCGCCAAAGGGGGAGGAGGTTGGGGGGTCTGAGCCCAAATTTTGGGAGGGGGGTTGGGCAGGGGCAGGGGTAAGGTAGTGGTGCCATACATGGTACCCCACGTTCAGGGCCTGTGGTGGTACCAAATAAGGTACCGGTACCATACTGTATATGTCGCCAGTCGCCGAACGTGGGGTACCATATATGGTGACGGTACCATATGGTGCCTGGACCATGTATGTAGGGATGGGCAACGTAAATTAAAATCGGTAATTTATGTACGCGTTATTTCTGTTTTACCAGATTTTAACTTCCGTATTCGTAACGTGTTACGGAAATTAAAACGGCTCATTTCTTGCTGTAACGCGTTACGTAAATTAATTTCCGTAACGTCGTAACGAATAAGATTCCAGCCATACGTAAATTAATTTTTGTTTTTCTTAAAAAATCGCTAGTAGGCAGTAGCAATCGAATATCGCGGAAAAAAATCATAAAATGAACTTTAGCTCCTACCAACAAACCATACTGATATATCAGTATGCCATCATGTCATCATACTATTCATCATGAAATGGTCCACTACTATTCATCATTTTGAAGACTTTTGCAAGATTTTGTGAGGAATCAATTATTTTATTGTTCATCAAATGCATTGGAATGGTCCAGAACTTCAACTAGACAAAAGGTCTTTTTACTACACGGCAGTGCTTAGCAGTTTCTGATTGACTGTCATGACGAGCCCAGTCAGTTTATGTGTCTGTGGCACGTTTCTTTTTCGGTTGAACTAAGGAAAATTGCCATTAAAGTTTGTTGAAGAATCATTATTTAATTGTTCCTCAATTTCTGAATGAATAGTTTCTTCAGTTCATCATCTTTTGAAGAATAGTAATCGTAAAACGTGAAGAACTATTCGTCAAAAACAATTCATCAGGCCGAAACGAACAATTGATGAATTTTGCGGTTTGTTGGAAAGAGGTATGCAATGCAAATTTTAATTCTGTGTTTGTTCAATTGGAATTGCATTCGTATTTTTGTAATCTAACTTCACACCAAAAGGAAGGAATGAAATGTGGGTATGTTTTTTGGCTGAATTACTGTAGCTGCTGAGGGTTTTATAACTGCGTTGCAAAAGCAACTAGCCAGCCAACTACGTACGTACGTACGACGTACGTACTACAGACTGTAATCTACCTACCGCACACTGACGGTTAAACGTATGACAGTACTTACGTATAAGATTAGTAGTGAACAAAACTATGTAACTTCACTTCTCTGTTGGAATGCAGTTTAAATGTACAAGATACTGTTGGAAAGTCCGACTGAACCTGGATCTATTAATATGTTTTTAACCTGAAATTTGTGGATTTGAACCTGAACCTGAACCTAATTTATTTCAGCCGGAGTTGAACCTGTTCCGTTTTATTGGACTTTCTCAACAGGTTCAAATTTCAAGTGCAATCTTTAGGCAAACTATGTAAAATTTTCGGTTGGATTGCACAAAATTTTAAAGATTCCATGTTTTTATACCTATTTTCACACTGAAACTGTCAGAAAACGATAGTACACTGCCCTGTAAAGTCTGATCTACCTACGTATGTTTTTCACTGCCAATAGAAAGGCTTATAGCTCAGAAAAGTTGCAAGCAGCGCAAAATATCTACAGTTTTTGGAGATATCGGTGGACTTGAACCTGAACCTATTGTCCAGGTTTTTTAGAAGATGGACTTGAACCTAAAATTTCGATGTTGGCTTTGACTTAAACTTGAACCTATTTTAACCCTGAACTTTCCAACAGTAGTACAGCACCTACACATGGATTTATAGTTGCCTGGCTTTTCTGCCTATTTTCTTATACAGGGAGATAACATATTGACAAATTCAAGCCTTCAAAAACGTATCTATATGATATTCCGACCGTAAAATTGACCGAAATTAACCGGTTTAGCAGTTCGAAGAGTGGGATTGGGCTTCTGTGCGACAAGGGCGAAAAATTTTCGAAAAATTAGCCTTAAAAGTCGCATTTAAGATTCAGTAGTAACAAAAAATATGTCTATAATACAAAGAAACAATGCGGTGGGCTCAGGATTCAACAGAAAAATCTGTTTTGCGCTAGGAACGTAAATTAATTGATGTACGGAAATTAATTTACGTATTGCTAAATTTTAATTTTCGTATTCGTTTAATTTTCGTATCCGAATTTTTTTAATTACTGTAATTGTTAAGCGTAACGTAAATTAAAAATCGCCGCTTAATTTACGTTACGTGTTACGAAAATTAATTTACGTGCCCATTATGTATGGTACCACTACCCTAGGTACTGGTACCATATATGGTACCGGCAACATACATGTATATGGTGTCAGTACCATAAACGGCGTTAAGTGACTGACTGATATATGTTTAAAGTTTGTGCCGCATAGGCCTAGCGGTTTCAGAGAAGTGACGATTCTGTAAACGTCCGAAAATTGGGTTCCCGGCGATTTCCCACTTTTCTAGCCCAGTAGTGGGCAAATTCCGGAAATACTTCGGTTTTTTACATCCTTTGTATAGCACTTTCAAATTAGCCAATAATAAGCGAGCGAGGGTCAGGTTCGGCCGTGTGCCCGCCCATCGTACTGGTCTTATATAAAATGGCTCTTAAGCCTACCACTTCGCTTGCCGATCGGTTCGACAAAATTTCCCTTGAAGCAGATGGTTCCATCAGGTCTGGTGCAGGCTAGTTTCAACCTGTCTACCAGCTTAGAGCCACAGATTTTTTCCTTTTGCTCCTCAGTGCCGTCAGACCACTGCAGCATACAGAGACACAACACCATCAAGCTAGTCAGCTTTTTGGGCATGTTTGCTGCCGTCATTGTAGAACGTTTGCGTCTGACCGACTTGATTGATGGACTTGCTTTTGCACGAAGTGGAAAACAAAGCTTGGCCAAATAAGTCCCCTAGTTGATGGCATTTCCTTTTTTGTCTCCACCTTTCTTAGGACTCTATAACCTTGCACTGGTCACGCAGCTGTTTGACGCAAATGGGAAATGGCTCCAAAATAGATTCGGTTGAGTTAATGTGCTCTCCAGTGACCCGCTAAGCGTATTACATTGCCAAAATTTCGGTTTGACTATGACTATGACTACCACTCGTTTGACTACAATATCAGAGTAGTCAAGTTTGACTATATCGTAGTCAAACCATTTGACTACCAGAGTTTTCCACCTATATGACCGGGTCTATTTTATTTTCCTCGCTCAAACACCTGATATAACTATACCAGTCGATGTACAAATGATAGCGCTACAAAATTATGAAATGAAAACATTGTTCTTGTAACTTTTTGTCTTTTTGGACTAGGAGTAGCCAACTGCTATAGAGCAGGAGGAGACACAAGGTCAGGTCCGGCAGCATCCTTAACAACAGCCCTCCCCTTTTGCTGTCAGTGGGTGCAAGACAGCGCCGGATTGGTTTGGGAGGCGGTCTGCAAGTGCAACGAACGCGGTTTGGGGTTTTCAGGGGTCAAAGAAGGTGGAAAAAAGTTTTTTCGAATTTTTCCAATTTGAGTGGTGGATTTTAAACATACATAAAACGGCAAAATATTAGATCGCAACTCCTATTTACACGCGAGAAAACCGCGTCCAAATTTTCGGTCCCATAGTTAAGCGGCTCAAACTGTGTACAAACAAAGCAGCTTTTCTTATGTAATTTTTCCTGCTGATTCCGAAAATAACCATATTTTTGCTCCGCATTGTCCTGTTTTGAAGATATGTACGTTAGATCACGCAGCTGTTTGACGCAAATGGGAAATGGCTCCAAAATAGATTCGGTTGAGTTAATGTGCTCTCCAGTGACTCGCTAAGCGCGTTATAAGGCAAAAATGTTGGTTTGACTATATGACTATGACTACCGCTCGTTTGAATACAATACCAGAGTAGTCAAATTTGACTATATTGTAGTATTGTAGTCAAACCATTTGGCTACCCGAGTTTTCCTCCTATAAGATGGAGTCTACAGTGGTTTGTATATTGAAATATACATATACAAAGTTTGTATAATTATACAAATGATGCCAATATACATATACATATACATATACAAAAGAAGCTAGGATGCTAATATACATTATACATATACAAAACGGCATCATTATACAAACGGTTTGTATATTTCTGTTTGTATATTTTGACACAATTTTGATGTTTGTACAAGAGTCAGATCGGAATGATGCCATAGACTTTTGGGTGTCAAAGCTCGGCACCTGTCTGAGAGACATTGCCGAATTTGCGTTGGACGTTTTGGCAGTTCCAGCCACATCTGCTGGAATAGAAAGGGCCTTTTCAGTGGCTGGAATAGTGCAGGGGGTAATGTTTCCAAGTAAACTTGTTTTGAAACTATAAAACTATTAAATTGCTTGCTCAGCCTTCAGAAGAAAGTAACTTGCTATTAATTTGCTTGGTACCGAAATTCTGAAATTTAATGTGATACAAATTTGTTATTTGATATGAATTAAATATAAATTTGCTAAAATCAATACTCAATTCCTGAGGAAACAGCTCAAAACCTGGGTCGTGTCAGTTGAAAATGAGTTGACGTTTGTTTAGATGGCGAAAAATGGTCTACAAATTAGCATTAATGCGTTGATATCTTTGTTATATAATATTATTTAAATTTGTTTGACAGTAATGGTGAGAAATTTAATTTGTTATTAAACTGCTATTTACTTGGTGATTTTGGCCAAAACAATTTAATTTTGTTATTTAATTTTAATTTGATCAGGAACACTACAAGGGGGCCGGCGGTACAGAATCAATGCCTAAATGACAAAACGCGAACTGTTTATTAAGTTCAATCGCCACTTTTATAATTTGACTTTGTAGAAACTGTCATGTTGGTGAAACTATGAGCATTAGTACCGCATCCGTGTCTATAGTTGCGGCTGTCGTAAAAGTTTTTGACCAATTTTTGAAAATATACAAACAATATACAAACAATATGCAATAATTTTAGCACTTTGTATATGTATATATACATATACAAATCTGAAAATTTGGGCTTTGTATATATACATATACATATACAAACGTAATTTATAATATTTGCCCACTGTAAGATGGACTCCCTGGACTGGGAATAAATGGGTGGATGGTGGCCTACGGCTTCCGCGCTTAAAATTTCGAATGCAGACCGTCTACATGAAGTTATACTTTACTTACTTTTTGTAGGTTGTGACGAAAGTAAACAAAGGGCTCAGCTTGTATTCTGGCTGGGCCTAAACTTCCCTAACGTCCACCGTACTTTTTCAGGTATAACTGAAAACCGGTACCTACATGCGAGTAGGCAAGCCGCCAAAGCCAATGGCTACTTGAAAAATTTTTTTGTATGTTTTGACATCTCTTCCAAGGTATTCCCCGTAATTAGCTGGGTCAAATTTGACACCAGGCAAGTGTATTGGAGTCTGTTAAGTTTCGGATCCAAATTAGTTGCATGCATTGACTCGAACCGTATTTGGACTGGGACCTGATCTGGTCACAAATTTTATGCAAACAGCTTCCAAGCCAAGAACGAATATTTAGCTAAATTACTACACAGAGCGTTGCCGTTGCCGGTGTATTTTGCCAGAAAATGGTGTGACAGATTGTGTAGCGTGTGGATTGAAAGGAGGGGACTACCCTAAACATTTCTACTTAGAATGTGTAAAATTCAGAGACCTCCAGACTCGGATGCAGAGAGCAGTAAAAGGACTAAGTAATAGCCTTTCCTGAAACTGGGATACTGTTCGATTCAATGGCGCTCTAGGACCCCGTTTGCCGGCAGACATTATTCGCTGACGATATGTGCTGTGTATAAACTGACTCTTTGGTTTACCAAGGCACGTACTGTAGGTCACGCAAATTACAGACCAGATAACGCCACTCTAGATAATAGAATTTCTACTCGATGTGAGCGAATTCTGAGATTTTATTGTACTGTATAGTATATAACGTACTTGTTGCACATGTATATAACGACGTTTCGGTAGAATAAACTGTATTGTATGTACTGTATGCATACATGTAACAGGGGGGTCTGGGGGTCTGGGGGTCTGCCCCCCACCCGACTTAGGTCAGACCCCCCGGATGGGGACCCCCCCCCCCGAGACGATTTCACCGACCCCCCGTCCGATTTTTCTGGCAAGTAAATTTTCGAGCAAATTTTTGCAATTTATTACAATTTCACACACAAAAATTGCCAAAATCGCCTGCAAAACAGCACTTTTTAGCTGTATTTCAGGCCAAATTAGCGATTTTTGGCAATTTTTAGCCAAAAAATTGCGATTTTTGAGCGTTTTTTAGTGCCAACCCCCCTCCCCCAAAATTTTGGCTCAGACCCCCCCGCCGCGGCCGGCGCCAGACCCCCCAACCCCTCCTCCCCCCATCGGCGGATGACCTGTTACATGTATGACTGTATGTGTTGTGATTGGCTCTGATCGGGGCCACTTGTTATGTTAATGCTATAAGCTAATTACCAATAAAATATGGACTGGGTCTATTTTATTATCGTCACCTCAAACACCTAATATGACTATGCCAGTTGATGTAGAAATTATTATTAAACTTTATTCCATTTTGAACCAGGTTCCACTTACACAGATGTGCCCATCAGTGTGGGCCCTGTGAGAAGTGATAGCGCTGCAAAATTATGAAATGAAAACATCTACAACGGAGCGGGTTTGGGGAGTTTTCAGGGGTCAAAGAGGGTGGACAAATCTTTTTTCGAATTTTATCAATTTGAGTGATGGATTTTTGCGTGATCGGTGTATAACGCCATATTTCCATGAAATAAAATAGCGGTAGTCGCACCTATATTGGGGTCCAAATTGGCCCTGAAGTACTGTTGTTTGGTATTGGATTTTCCGTTTGTGTATGTGTATGTGTATGTGTATACACATTTACTGTCAAATGTGTATGGTAATTTGTGTATACACATTCAACAAAACAATGTGTATTTTTGTGTATATTTGTGTATGTGTATTGTACTGAAATGCAAATTTTTTGGTAGATTTCCAATAAGAAATGCTAGAAAAATCAAATCTCTGAATGTCTGCTGCTTGAAACCTTGGATAGCTTTGAAATCGAGTTACTTTGGCCATTTGAAGGCTTTATAACGATATCTACTGTTTATTACTGCAGCAAAAACATAGAAATTTTACCCTTACATTCGAAATTTTATCGACTTTTACTGATCAAATACACATACACAAAAATACACATTTTGAGTACTGTTTGTGTATGGTAATGTGTATCCGAATTTTCAATGTGTATGTGTATGTGTATGTGTATACACATTGAAAAAACAATGTGTATTTTTGTGTATGGTAAATGTGTATGTGTATACACAAACAACAGTACCCTGAAGTGGTTCAAAATAATTTTTTTCTCTGTAATTCATCCAAGTACGGTACTGTTTGAAAGAGAATGACTTTTGATTCTAAATTTGCTATCCGCAAGTTTATACGTTCATTTCTTCCCGAGTCATGATCTAAAAGCTGAGAATGGGTCGAAAAATTGAGTCCCACAAAAATAAAACAGGTGATAAAACATCTTTTTATGTAAAATTAAACCAAAATACAAAGTTTTAGCCAAATCGGAGACATACATGCATAAGGTTGAGATTTGTCCAGTGGTTAAGGACCAAAAGTCGATGCTTAGAAAAACCAGCTCTTAAAACTCGGAAAAGCGGCACGCTGGCTAGATTCTTCGGAATTTAGCCTGCGATTCCGCGACCAAAATTCCCAAAAATTTTTGAATCTGCGGAGCCAGTCGCCGCCGTGCGAATCGATCAATAGCGAAGATAATTGCACAACTGATTGTCGCGTCTTGGCCACGGGTAGTTTACGCTATCCCGTGTGTCACGGCGGCCCCGGCACCCGTGGAAGCGGTGTGTTTGTGGGTTCGAAACCTGTCGAGGCGATGGGAAGTAGTCGACACAAAGCCCAACACAACAACAACAAGAACAACACAACAACAACAACAACAACAACAAGGCAAACTGCTGTAAGAAAACACAACAACAACACAACAACAACAACAATACGGCAAACTGCTGTAAGAAAATTTGCATACCCCTTCCGATTTTTCTGATTTTTGCAATTTTTTAGAATTTCAGACACAAAAATTGCCAAAATCGTCTGCAAAACAGCACTTTTTAGCTGTATTTCAGCCCAAATTAGCGATTTTTGGCGATTTTTAGCCCAAAAATTGCGACTTTTTCGATTTTTGAGCGTTTTTTAGTGCCCTACCCCCTCCCAAAATTTTGGCTCAGACCCCCCGGCCGGCGCCAGACCCCCCAACCCCCCTCCCCCCATCGGCGGATGATCTGTTACATGTATGATGGCTAGCTTGTGTTCGAATACAATTTAAAACCAGGTTCAGACAGAGTCATTTTAAGAAGATTATATAGATTCCCACAGAAAAAATTGTTTTTAGTTGCCTTTCTGGTTTAATTTTTTTCTAAAAATTGAGTTATTTGGAAAAAAAATTTTTTTTTTTCTATTCGGTGGAGTGTCCCCAAAATTTTTCTATTGGTTTTTAAAAAATACTTTTAAAATTCTAATTTTTTAATTGTTTAACATGCATTTCGCGAGAAAGTCAGCTTAGGTGACGAAGAGAGGGGGCAAGGGGGTTCATCTCACCGATCCGGCTAAAATTTTATGAGCATAAACTAGACCACGAACGATGACCTTCGGCGCATATTAGAAGAAAAACACCCCCCTAGAACCGGAGCTACACCCCCTCAAAGTTGGCTCGCCAGCCGTTTTTTGGCCAATTTTTGGACCTCTAACGACCCAAATTCAAACGTGTGCCGTTTGCGCATTTCTAAACCGACAGCTTTCCCATGCGCACCAATCGATAGCTATTTCAAAATACTTTAAATCCCCCACTCAACTTTTTCCGTATCATACCTGGTTAGCCAGTTATTTTCCGAAATGTACCAAAAATTGCGAAAATTCACCCTCCATTTTTTGCAAATATTCGCCCATAACTCCGGCCACAGAAGCGTGGGCCACCTGGAACTTTCTTCAAAGTTAGCTCATAACTGGCCAAACATAATCCACACAAATTGGTCAAAATCCAAGGGGTGTTGCGGGGGGGGGTTTGGCCCCCTCAAAGGTTTCCGGAAAAAAATTTTTTGCTGCAAATTAATTTTAAAGTAGTCTATCTGATGCAATTTAATGAGCTGATTACGAATCTGAGCTCCGTTTGGCTAGGCTCGGCCTGGATCGGGAGATATGCAAGTCCAAAGTTCCGAAAATCAATGCCCCCTGGTGAGCATATCTTTTGATGGCTAGCCTAAACGGAGTCACGGGGCAGTTTTCTAGACCTATTTTAGCCTGCTGAGTTCAAAACTAACTTCATTTTTTCGCTACGACCTCCCGATCGCGAGTTATGGCCAGTTGAAAATCACTACTACAAAAAAGTGCAATTTTGGTGGTGCGCAAAAAATCATTTTTTTTATCCAGGCCCAAAATTTTATTTCTGACCAGTTCACCGGATGTACTTTTGCCCACTGATTCCAAAAATGACTTCAGTTTTGCTCTAGGAGGTCTGCTTCCCGAGATATGGCCGTTCAAAGTTTCGCGGCAAATCTGCACTTACAGCTCTCACTCTGTTTTGAGCTTCAAAATGGACTGCGTCGATTAGAGCCGCTATTATTGCTTTGGCTCTGTTCTACTAGATGTAGATTTCTTCGCTACATCCGAAAATGACCCATTTTTTACTGTATGACATCTCCTTCAAGAGATATGACCGTTCAACTTCAAGCAGCAAATTCATACCTAAATCGGCTATGACCTGCTAGCGGGCTGTCTCCATTAGTACCGCGTGTGGTCTTTGTAAGGCTGTCATGTTAGATAGATTTTCATGCTTTGTGTTATTTTCAGCTCGCCTTTGCTGTTCCACCTCATCTTGCAAAGTTTATTTCTGTCTGACCTACCGAATCCGCCCCACAAGCTGTCCAAAGACTTGCCTGTTACGAGCAGGAGACGGAGTTCAATGATAAGCACAATAAATCCACCCCACAAGCTGTTCGAAGACTTGCCTGTTATGAGTGGAACAAAATTCAAAGAAAAGCACAATGAATCCACCCACAAGCTGTCTGAAGACTTGCCTGTTATGAGTAGAGATGAAAAAAGCATAATAACCTTCAAGTTCCTCTGTATTAGTCATCTCTACCAATTCCCAAAAACTGCGTTTTGGGCCATAGCCACAACTAGTTGCAGTCACTGTACTCTGTATCGTTCTGCTGTAGGCATAGGGTCTCCAAAGTGCAAACATTTTTTCCACAGAAATTTGCCACTTCATCTTTGCCACATGGTCTGCCACACATTTCTCGTGCTTCATGTGTTTTCATGTTAGGCCCATAGAGACAGTCACCATACTGCTCATACAGGAGGTCTGACAGCTCTAGATCAGCGTCCACCAAGTCGTTGTGCAACTCCCTAGCCCTTTGCCTCGTCTGAGTGAACGTTGTGCATCGCGCACGTTCCTCAAACACATCTGACTCGGAATCCAGATCTTCAGGTTGCTACTTAGCAGTTGTCTCAACCAATTCCAAAACTGTGTTTGGGCCATAACAGCTGTTCTCTCGACCAGACCAGGTGTCGGGCGATCGATCTTGTAGGCTCTTGGAGGCGATTTTTGCTGTTCTTTCCGGTATCGTTCAGCATAGACAGTTGGATTTTGTTTGGACTTCCTCACCAACTTGGCACTGAACACCTTTGCAGTTCGATGATTGAGGATGAGATCTGGTTTCAGGCAACGTGGACCGATTAGAAAGTAGGGATTGTCTTTGTTGAAATGAAAACCTAACAATGAACTCGAACCTTCATCAGCACTGTAAGCACTGTGAACCCACCAGTCAAGTTTACTCCGAGATGGATTTGCGCCACTGCATTTCTTTCTAGAACAAGCGAATGGGGCTTTGGGCAGAAGGGTGTGATAGCCAATATCTGGAGATCCTGCAACTCTGGTCCACGATCTGCTGTTGAATGCCTCTCGAACAAACAAGCTTCTGTGTATTTCAACTCGATGAATTCAGCTCTCCTGCCTCACATTGACCTCGTTTATTACAACCTGCTACTCAGCCACAGCTGCCCAGTGAGCAAGCAACAAGGGCGCCGCAGACTTCTGAAAACCAGTATATGTAGCAAGCAGTGTGAAAACAAAGTAAATTAACAAACAGCTACAGTAATACAGCAGCAGAAACACGGATAAGCTTACCATTTTTTGCTCTGGCTAAAATGCTGTAGCTGAGGGGCGGTAGGTCATACGACCTGGCCTTGGCTTCTCCTGCTGCAGTACTGGGGCAGGGGAACAGAGATTGAACAGGTGGTGCTCACATCAGTTATGCAGCGCCAACAAAGGCGTTCCAATCAGAAAACAAGCAATTTCCCTGGAGGGGCAGTGGAGCGGAGATTGGTATACGTAGGTCATAGCCGATTTAGGTATGAATTTGCTGCTTGAAGTTGAACGGTCATATCTCTTGAAGGAGATGTCATACAGTAAAAAATGGGTCATTTTCGGATGTAGCGAAGAAATCTACATCTAGTAGAACAGAGCCAAAGCAATAATAGCGGCTCTAATCGACGCAGTCCATTTTGAAGCTCAAAACAGAGTGAGATCTGTAAGTGCAGATTTGCCGCGAAACTTTGAACGGCCATATCTCGGGAAGCAGACCTCCTAGAGCAAAACTGAAGTCATTTTTGGAATCAGTGGGCAAAAGTACATCTGGTGAACTGGTCAGAAATAAAATTTTGGGCCTGGATAAAAAAAATGATTTTTTTGCGCACCACCAAAATTGCACTTTTTCGTAGTAGTGATTTTCAACTGGCCATAACTCGCGATCGGGAGGTCGTAGCGAAAAAATGAAGTTAGTTTTGAACTCAGCAGGCTAAAATAGGTCTAGAAAACTGCCCCGTGACTCCGTTTAGGCTAGCCATCAAAAGATATGCTCACCAGGGGGCATTGATTTTCGGAACTTTTGACTTGCATATCTCCCGATCCAGGCCGAGCCTAGCCAAACGGAGCTCAGATTCGTAATCAGCTCATTAAATTGCATCAGATAGACTGCTTTAAAATTAATTTGCAGCAAAAAATTTTTTTCCGGAAACCTTTGAGGGGGCCAAACCCCCCCTGCAACACCCCTTGGATTTTGACCAATTTGTGTGGATTATGTTTGGCCAGTTATGAGCTAACTTTGAAGAAAGTTCCAGGTGGCCCACGCTTCTGTGGCCGGAGTTATGGGCGAATATTTGCAAAAAATGGAGGGTGAATTTTCGAAATTTTTGGTACATTTCGGAAAATAACTGGATAACCAGGTATGATACGGAAAAAGTTGAGTGGGGGATTTAAAGTATTTTGAAATAGCTATCGATTGGTGCGCATGGGAAAGCTGTCGGTTTAGAATTGCGCGAACGGCACACGTTTGAATTTGGGTCGTTAGAGGTCCAAAAATTGGCCAAAAAACGGCTGGCGAGCCAACTTTGAGGGGGTGTAGCTCCGGTTCTAGGGGGGTGTTTTTCTTCTAATATGCGCCGAAGGTCATCGTTCGTGGTCTAGTTTATGCTCATAAAATTTTAGCCGGATCGGTGAGATGAACCCCCTTGCCCCCCGTAAGCTGACTTTCTCGCGAAATGCATGTTAATAGTATTAATATTAAATCTAAATTAAAATTAACAAGGAACTATTATATTAATATTAAACTAAAATCGGCTAGTTCTATTATATTAATATTAAATTAAAATAAAATTATAAAAAAAGGGGGTGGGGGGGGTTTTTGAAAAGGGATACTATCGCTCAGTTAAATATGGTACGTACAGTACATACGGGAAGAAGGATTCAAGTTCAACTCACCGACAAAGGAAAGTGACGAAACGAAGCCTCTATGCGCAGAGGGCGAGCATTCGGTCATGAAAACGACGGCCAGAAACGTGAGACTGACTGCATAAGCAGTGAGCAAGAGGCCCACAAAGAACAGTTCCACTGATCTGATCTGGATGGCGATGAAGGTGAGTGTGCTGGCAGAGATCTGGACCAGGTTCTTCAGCACCATCACGGTGCACTTGGTGCCGAGCACGGCCAAAGGGTACTTTATGAGGACTCCACTGAGCAGGGCACCCAGACAGGCTGCAGAGTTGAGCAGACCCCACACCCACACCACACTGCCATCGCTCAGCTCGGTCTGGTAGTGGCGCCGAGCCCACTCTCTGGTGAAGTTGTGTATGAACGGCTCCAGATCGTTGAGGAAGGTGATGGAGAAAAAGGAACTGCTGCCTAGAAAGGCATGTACCAGAGCTGCAGCTAGCAGACGCCAGTGGATCTTGGATGACATTGTCTACGTGACTGACAGGGAGGAAAACGGTTTATTGCTGCATTTATATGTGCATTTATTCTTCCGGATTCTAGGCTAGACGAGTTTTTGTGCTTTTTATAGTTGCGGCCGGTCGGACGGACAGGCACAAAAGAAACTGTCCCCGCAGCGCTTACAACATGCAAACTTTGCTGGCTGGACCCTAAAAACATGGCAAATAAACAGTTTTTCTGTCCCAAAAATGCAAACAGACTTGCTGGCTATAATTTCCGAGTAAATGTAAATGTATTTCCGAATAAACGCTCAAATGAAATATACATAGCTCTTATACATTTGCTAGACATCAAAATCGGAAACCGAATTTGTATTTACAGTTAGTAGGTGTAGCCAACGGTTTTCAAAAATTCACGCTTCAGCAAAAAATTATGCTAAAACCGACGATACGCATGACCAATATATGATAATATAGTCAAAAAACCGCACTTGATTCCATGAAAAACTAGAAAAATGCGGTTTTAAAACATCCATCTGCGAAGAATTTTTGTATGCCGCACTTGGTACCATTTTTAGTTATGGGCAATAGATTTGAATTACTCGTGCTACAAGAAAAATATGCTGAAACGGCGATAGCACGACCAGATGCGATTATTTACGCAAAATCCGCACTAAATTTCATGAAGAATTAAAGAAATGCGGTTTTAAAACAGCCGCTTAGGTCAAGTCGCGCAAATTAGTGTTCATAATTTGGTGGACGTTCGAACGCCGACTGATTTTCTATGGCGAGAGTTACCGTATAGTGCTGTTTATAGTACCCCCCTAGTTATAGTACCCGGGGTACTATAAATGGAGACAGATTTTTATTCTGAAATGAGCTGTTATAAATACAAAACGTGCGAAAAATACAGTATTTTTGGTGCTAAACCTTGTTTGTATGAAGAAAAACAGTAGATAATGCAATCATAGATGTTCTGATGTATGTGCATACCTATTTTTTACATCAAACCGCTAATTTGAGCAAAGAACTTCACATACTGTTGTTAGTTTCTTATAGAGCAGATTTCGTAGGTGCTATATATAGTACCCGGCATACATGTAACAGGGGGGTCTGGGGGGTCTGCCCCCCACCCGACTTAGGCCAGACCCCCCCCGGATGTGGACCCCCGATTTTCTGGCAAGTAAATTTTTGAGCAAATTTTTGCAATTTTTTTAGAATTTCAGACACAAAAATTGCCAAAATCGCCTGCAAAACAGCACTTTTTAGCTGTATTTCTGCCCAAATTAGCGATTTTTTGCGACTTTTAGCCCAAAAATTCCGATTTTTTTTATTTTTGAGCGTTTTTTAGTGCCCTCCATACATGTAACAGGGGGGTCTGGGGGGATCTGCCCCCACCCGACTTAGGCCAGACCCCCGGATGGGCCCCCCCGAGACGATTTCACCGACCCCCCTCCGATTTTTCTGGCAAGTAAATTTTCGAGCAAATTTTTGCAATTTTTTACACTTTCACACACAAAAATTGCTAAAATCGCCTGCAAAACAGCACTTTTTAGCTGTATTTCAGCCCAAATCAGCGATTTTTGGCGATTTTTAGGCCAAAAATTGCGATTTTTCTCGATTTTTGAGCGTTTTTTAGTGCCCACCCCCCTCCCCCAAAATTTTGGCTCAGACCCCCCAGGCCGGCTCCAGACCCCCCAACTGATGTGTTTGGCGTTGCGTGTGTAGTTGCGCCAGTTAGCAAATACACACCACTTGTTGTATAGACAACCGCGATAGCCTACCGTAACCGTGTACACGCCAGACACTGTATTTGTAGCGCCGTATGATCAGTTGCCCGCTCGCCCATTCATTGTTCTCTAGAACATTCTATCACTCTCTCCGTCTGACTACCTGGCGAGCGGTCGTGTCTACATTCTCCTGTTTATTTAATTGTTTGTTGGAGGTAAAAGTTGTTGTTGATCGGCTGCCACAGAAAGCAACAGCTACTACCGCGACCACGAAGAAGAAACCAACAAATCAACTGGCGACCAACGGTGAGATTCGGCAATCGCGGAGGAAGGATGAGGAAGGACGATTTCGCGATTTCGCAAGGAGCGACTCTCAGCCATCGATGACAGTGATCGTGTACCAACCGGTACATATCGCCGCCTAGCTCTATGACTACGCTGTTTTTACTCATGACTTTCCAGATGACGGCTAGTCTAATCGAGACACGAGAGCCAAATCGGGTCATTGAGTCGTTGCTACTTTCTACGTTCCGGCATGTGGACCTGCCTACACACGTCCTCGACTACAAAGGAGTCCGTACCTGCGCCTGTCACTTGTCAGCTATCGGGAACCTGACTTGCGAGGAGGTCGTCTACGTGTCAAACGATCAGCAATCGTCTACCACCGACCGCGATGTCTACTAAGCGACTACACATCCCAGCACCGCAGACCTACTGGCAAACAACGGACAACCAGCCTCCTCTTCAGTGGCCGCTCTGGGAGTGACTGTTTTCGGCATTCCTAACCGGACTGGACGCCACCAAGGACAACACGGCGAAACTGACGGACAAGGAAAAGAATGACTTTCTTCTTTCGTTTTTGGGGACCGCCGCGCTTCCCCAATTCGCCAGCCACCTGGTTTTCAATGCCGACCCAGACGCCAGCTTTGAGGAATTCCTGGCAGCCGCCCAGGAGACATTCTACAGGCCAATCAACCCAGTGAGGGCTCTGTTCGACTTCATGCAGCACTCACAAGGATCTACCGAGTCAGTCACTGATTACCTCCATGTACTCAGGACTCTGATCCAGCAGTGCTCGTTTCCTGTCGACCAGGGAACCAGACGCATCAAGGAGTGGACTCTGATCGACTACCTACTCGCGATCCAGATGGTGTGTGGACTACACAGTCGTGAGACGCAGAAGAAACTACTCGCCCAGGAGGAGGTGAATTTGACAAAATTCACACAACTCGCGTTGGCAGATGAGAGCGCCAAAAAGGATGCTGCTAAGATGGCACCCGGGTCATCGCAGATCAGCGCTACCTCACACTACCGGTACAACCGGGGCAAGGGACCTAGCTTCGCGCAGCACACAGGACCCAGACCTACGCCGGTACGCCCCAGTACCTCAGCCAACCATCAGACAACCAGCAAGAGAGCCTGCCGGCATTGTGGAGATTCATCACACGCGGACAGCAAGGATTCCAGATGCCGCGCCAGAGGCCAAACCTGCAGCAACTGCGGCAAACAGGGACATTTCCAGCGAGTGTGCAGAGCAACCCGTGCTCCACGTCGCGCCCTACCGCCAAACAACAGTGTCGGCTCACTCACCAGATGCGCAGCAACCAAAAAAAGGGCCGGAAGAGTGTGAATGCCATGCACACTCAACCTTATTGTGAGGTCTACATCGCCTCTACCGATGATGCTCCTGCCGAACCGCTGCGCCTGATGATCGACACAGGCTTGGACATCACTGGCATCACTCGGGACGAGTTCCATAAGTACTTTTGAGCGACGAGACTGCAGACGGCTGACCTTATCCTCAACTTCCATTAGTCGGAAGTGGCTATCGAGGGACAATTTCCTGCTCAACTTTCCTTCCAAGGACGGACTGCCAACGTGCCAGTGTATGTGTTCAGCGATTCGTGCCACAATACACTTGGCATAGACGCAATGCGTGCTCTGGATCCAGTGCACATCACTATCCAGTCGAACAGCAGCAACGTTTGCGCAGTCACTCAGTCCAGCTCATCAGAGGATGCCAACGA
Source organism: Sabatieria punctata (assembly GCA_030248155.1). Classification (NCBI taxonomy): domain Eukaryota; kingdom Metazoa; phylum Nematoda; class Chromadorea; order Araeolaimida; family Comesomatidae; genus Sabatieria; species Sabatieria punctata. Next base: position 89,699 of record JASANB010001289.1, read on the forward strand.
CGGTGTTGCTGCCAGCAGCGCACCGCCAACAGACATCTCTGACGTCTCTACCCCTACGCTACTAGCTAGGGATACCAGGACATGGGAGAAAGCAGGATTGCTGCCACTGCTACGCAGCTTTCCTAAGCTCACCAGCGCAGACATCAGCACTTTCCTGGGATTCAAGCACCGAATCAGACTGAAACCTGACGCCAGGGTACCACCCGCTCAACCGGTTCGCTCCATTCCTCTGCGCTTCAGACAGCTAGCGGAGAAGGCAGTCAAGGAAATGGAGGCACAAGCATACATGTAGCTGGGTTTTCGGCTGGGGGGGGGGTTTTCCAGATCCAAAATAGGGTTTCAGCACTATTTCCAAAGGGGGTTTCAGCGACCTTTTTTTGGTGTCCAAAAGTGGGTTTTAGCGACCTTTTTTTGGGCTCAAAACAGGGTTTTGAGGACTAAAAATCCGGTAAAAATCCTGTCAGAAGTGCAAAAATTCCCTATAAAACCCTATTTATTGGTTTAAAATGTGCAGAAAATCCTATTTTTTATTAAAAACGTGCAAAAAACTGTATTTTGCTTTAAAACATGCAAAAAAGCTCTATTTTACTCGACAGAATAGAGCTAAAATGCGTATCTGGAACCCTATTTAGAGATTTTGAAACAAAAATTAGGGCACTGAAACCCTGTTTAGGGTTTTTGAGACCCAAATTAGGGCTCCGGAACCTTATTTAGGGCTTTTGAAACCCAAATTAGGGTTCCGGAACCCTACTTTGGGCCTCCATTAACCCTGTTTAGTCTCTGTGAAACCCAAATTAGGGTTCCGGAACCCTATTTGGGCCTCCAGAAACCCTGTTTAGTCTCTGTGAAACCCAAATTAGGGCTCCGGAACCCTATTTAGGCTTTCAGGTACCCAAAACAGGGTTTCGGAACACTATTTAGGGTTTCTGAAACCCTAAATAGGGTTCCGGAGGCATTACTTTGGGTTTCTGAAACCCTAACTAGGGTTCCGGAACCCTATTTAGGGCTTTTGAAATGCTAAATTACGGTATATAAGTCTTGAAACCCTGAATTTTAGCAGTTTGTAACCCAAAATAGGGTTTCAGAAAAAACCCCCCCCAGAATTCGGCTGGGGGGGGGGTTTGCCGAAAATCGGGCCTGGGGGGCTAAACCCCCCCAAAACCCCCCCCCTCCTACATGCATGGGCACAAGGCATTTGGGAGAAGGTCGCGCATTCCGATTATGTGCACGGAATGGTCATAGTGGCGAAAGCAGATGATCCAAGTGCAGTACACATCACTTCCGACCTGTCTCCGCTCAACAAGAACGTGGATCCAGTTCTGTTTCCACTACCCAACATCCAGGATTTGCTGTACACGCATCTTGCCGCTGCTACAGTGTTCAGCAAAATAGACCTGCGAAAGGCCTATTTCAACATCGAGCTTGATGATGAGTCTCAGTTGCTGACAACCACAGCAACACCCTGGGGCTACTACGCTTATCGGAAGCTGCCCATGGGACTCAAGGATTCCGCAGCCGTCTTCAGAGGCTGGTTCACGAAACGCTTGCTGGAATTCCTGGATGTCAGCCCTACATAGACGATATCGTTGTCTATGGTAAGAAACGTGAGGACCATGACCGCACTCTACGGCTAGTTCTACAGAAGTTGGACGAAAAGAACCTCCAACTGAACCTCAGCAAGTGCACCGTCGCCTCACCCAGCATCTCGTTTCTGGGCCACGTTATCGCCAATGGATGGGTCAGCCCGGATCTACACAAGTTGGACTCGATTCGCAACATGGAACGACCCCAAAACAAGCTGGACATGCAGAGTTTTTTGGGTGCGATCAACTACCTGAGCAAGTTCGTTCCTTGCCTGACCGACGCCTCAGAACCACTTTGTGTGCTCACCCGAGCAGACACGAAATTCAAGTGGGGGCAGCTGGAGCAAGCTGCATTCGATCGACTCAAATCTCTGATCTGCAACCATGGAGGGCTGAAATTGAAGATGTTCGACCCGGAGAAACCCACCATCGTTACTACAGACGCCTCTGCTTACAGTATCGGTGGAATGCTGTCTCAGATGCACTGCGGCCAGGAGTACCCAGTGGCATTTGGACACCACACGCTGGACCCCACCAAATGGTGTTGGGACACCACAAAGAGGGAAGCGTTCGCTGCCATGTTCTTCTGCGAACACTGGGAGAAGTATCTACTTGGCAGTCACTTCACATTGCGCATGGACCACCAAGCTCTGCAAGCTCTGCTGCATCGACAGACCAACCAACAGCGTTCTCAAAAGTTCGAGCATTGGGTGCATTGCCTCAACGTTTTTGACTACTTGGTCGAATTCGTGGCGGGCCGCAAAAACTACATGGCAGATGCTTTGTCAAGGCTGCAGAAGGTGCCGGACATGCCTAGAATCTGCAGTACTACTCGGAGGGGATTTTCGATCGAGAAAATCGCTAAGGCTATGGACCTGGACCCTCAGCTGCAACTAGTGAAGCGTTTCTGCACCACAGGCTGGCCAGCTAATCCTAAGCTGCCACCTCAACTCCAGTCAACAGTGTTCTACACTGTATGTGACAACCTCTCACTGGAGCATGGATATGTTGTCCGAGACAAAAGCCAGATTCTGGTTCCGACCTCACTGCAAACAGATCTGCTATCCATGGCTCATGAAGGACATCCGGGCATCGTTGCATTCAAGCGGAAGCTTAGAGAGACCTACTGGTGGCCGGGAATGGCTACAGAGGCTGAGCGTTTCGTCGGGAACTGTGGCAACTGTCTCAACTCGGCCAAGTCAGCACCCAAGCTGCACCTACAGGGCCAGCATCTGTACACACCGAAGGAGCCATGGGAGGAACTCTCCATCGACATCACAGGGCCATTCGACAACGCCCCTGCTCACCAGAAGAGTATCGTTGTGCTCGTGGACAACTACTCTAAGTCCCCAGAGATTCTGTGCACGAAGGACACCACTTCTGGCAGAATCATCCGCTGGCTCAAGGAGATTTTCGCGAGGTTTGGCAACCCTGCCAAACTAATCTCTGATAACGGCCCACAGTTCATCAGCGACGAGTTTTGGAACTTCCTGACTGAACGGGACATCATCCACGAGACAACACCAGTCTACACTCCCCAGCAGAACGCGTTCGTTGAGGTTTTCAACAGATTCATCAAACACCACATTCAGACGTTCAGCGCTAGTCTACCGTGGGAAGAAGGCCTGCAACGATCGCTAGCACACTTCTGCGCTACACCTTGAGAGGGCCAGGAACTCAGCCCTGCACAGCAGTTCTATGGACGCCGACCTCATTTGGGCTGGGAAGTCTACCGGCAACCCCGCAAAACAGCTCAAAAAGAGGAAGGAGGGGAGGACATGCAGTCGCGGCAGAGACAACAGCAGTCAAACCAGAGTACTACTAGCAGCTCAGGACCAACGTTCACTGTCAGGCAGAAGGTGCGCACCAAACGGCCTCACACGCCCAAAGGACTGAGTCCCTGGAGCAACAAAGTACTGACGGTTGTGAAGGTGCTTGGCAAATACAACTACCTGCTGTCAGACGAGCAGAAGTGGAACGGGCGCAACCTGCAACGCATTGCCGACCGGCCGGGACCGACTGTCTACGAAGCTGAGGCCACCGCGCCAGAACCAGCTCAGCCGCGACCAGAACGGCGACACCACCCACAGCGGAATCGTCAACCGCCAGACCGTCTAGGGGACTGGCACTACTACTGACCGACGCTTCAGCTTCAAGAAGAAAGAAGGTGGTTGATGTGTTTGGCGTTGCGTGTGTAGTTGCGCCAGTTAGCAAATACACACCACTTGTTGTATAGACAACTGCGATAGCCTACTGTAACCGTTGAAAGAATTGTGTATATAACCCATCCGTCTAGTATGTATAGTCATTGGTTTGTTAGTGTATTTACAATAAACTCCTTCATTTTGGTGCCGAGACCCGGGATTGGATTTTGTTGTGTTGTGTTTCGCGTGTCCCAACCCACTCACTCACTCACTCACCCCCATCTCTGAAGTTCTACTGTTGCGATGCTCACTCCGATGTCGTCTCAACTCATCTCAACCCCGTCATGTGCACCCTCACCGATTCTCCATTCGTTCATCTCACTCAACCCCCACCGCATGCAGCCTCCTCGATTCCTGTTCAACCGCGTCTCCGTCTCCCGACTCAACCCCATTTCTCCGTCTGCGGGCAGGATCAGGGTCGCCGCAAAGCGTTTCTCCCATGGTTTCTCTCGTCTTCACTCATCACCCCGATGCTCAGCTCCACTCCTCACCGCCTCGTTCGTCACCCCGTGCTCAAGTTCATTTGTCAACCCGTTCCCAGTTCTCGAGGTTCCCGCTCTCCTACTTCTCGTGTTTCCGGACGATCGTCAGGCGCAGATGTAGCCCCGATTCAACCACGACGCTCGTCCGAGGGGGAGTGATGAAAGAATTGTGTATATAACCCATCCGTCTAGTATGTATAGTCATTGGTTTGTTAGTGTATTTACAATAAACTCCTTCACCGTGTACACGCCAGACACTGTATTTGTAGCGCCGTATGATCAGTTGCCCGCTCGCCCATTGTTCTCTAGAACATTCTATCACTCTCTCCGTCTGACTACCTGGCGAGCGGTCGTGTCTACATTCTCCTGTTTATTTAATTGTTTGTTGGAGGTAAAAGTTGTTGTTGATCGGCCGCCACAGAAAGCAACAGCTACTACCGCGACCACGAAGAAGAAACCAACAAATCACCAACCACCTCCCCCCATCGGCGGATGACCTGTTACATGTATGGCCCTACCCCGCTCCCAAAATTTTGGCTCAGCCCCCCCGGCCGGCGCCAGACCCCCCCAACCCCCGCTCCCCCCATCGGCGGATGACCTGTTACATGTATGACCTGGGTACTATAAATGGAATCAATTTTATTTTCGCAAAACCCTAAGTGCCATATATAGTACCCGGGTACTATATACAGCACTATACGGTACAAAGATTGGACCACTTGATTGTATAGAATCTACTAAAAACTTGTGAATAATCGTCGCACAGCTATATTATTGCGAAAAAGTAGGATTGCTAGTGTTGGGTAGAATAAAAGCCAGAAATGGCAAAAATTAAGGGTTATAGAAACTTCAACACCGTTTGTGGGGGTTAACGGCAAAGAGCAGAGAGCCAATTCTGGTATCATTCGAAAGCTTGAAGTCTGCTGTACACGGAACTACTGTTGTTTGGGTATGGGATTTTCAGGAATCGGTTCGGTATGGGTAGGTATTTTTCGGCATACCCAGGAATCGGTTCGGTATGGGTAGGTATTCGCAAAAATACCGGTATACCGGTATTTATTCGGTATTTGCAGAAAATGTTTTACAAAGTCAAAACATTGAATTTCCCATTTGCAAGGCCATGGAATTACTCATTTCCAAGGTCAGAGGCTAGTAAAATCATCAAAATCAAAGGTACTGTTTACCAGAAAGTTAATAACAAATAGCAAATTTATTTATTTTTGGACGAGATCGGGTAGCAAATAGCAATATCCTTGCAAGTTTATTTTGTGCAAAGCGCCGCCTAGCAAATAAGTAGCTAGTTTATTTCGGATTGAGGGAGTGAGAAATGTGCTAGTATTTGCTAGCAATTTACTAGGAATTTACTAGCTTCACTCAGACGTACAGTATTCATCCATTATCCCTATCTTTCCCCGATTAGCCTGGGACCTGATGTGCTGTCAGGATATACAGGGTGATTCACATATCCCGCCAGGTTTCGCAAGCTCAGAACTTTTTTTATTTTTTACCGAATCGGCTGATTTTTTAATATGATGTGTGGACACACTTCGCATTTTAATGCTTCAAATTTCAACAAATTTCATGCACTATGTCACTAGTTATGCACTTCAACGTGGTGGTCACTGTTTTCAATCACTTTCTGCAGCCGCTGGTGGTATTCCACCGGCCACACTGGTTGCTGGACGCTTTTCCGAATCTTGTTGGACAGACTGCCCTCTTCGATCAGCCATTCATGCCACCAGCGGATCCTGGTATCTCTTGGAGGCTCGCGTTCTATCCCAATATGCAGGCGGAACAATATCAGTGCTTTTGGTCCGCTCAAACTGCACAGCGCATTTTGCACGTTCCTTCACCGAAAAAGCTATCACAACTGCTAAAAATGTTGGTTTGTGTTGAAAAGTGAATAAAGCGTCAGCCCACTGTGGTTAAAGAATCTTTTCAACACTCAAACACTAGCCTAATCGCGCACAAGCCAAATATTTTAGCGCCAATGTTGGAAATTTTAATTTGCGGTAGAATTGCCCGTTTTCAGGCATTTCGTGATGAAATAAGCTGAAATTTTAGACAATAAAATGCGAAGTGTGTCCACAAATCATATTAAAAAATCAGCCGATTCGGTCCACAAATAAAAAAGTTCTGATCTTGCGAAACCCGGCGGGATATATGAATCATCCTGTACTTTATACCCAAGGTGGTTACGCTATGTATAAAGCTAAAGTACGTAGGGCTAATAGCCAAGTATGGACAAAAGTCAGCCTCTAGCCTCTTCTATTGCACTGTAGTTTTAAGGCCGGCTAGTGTACAGTATGGAGATCTAACAAGCAGTAACAAAATGCGGGCTATTGCTTGTGAATGTACTGTACATAAAGTACATTGAGACTTGATTATTAAGGAGCAGTGTGAAGTTAAGCCAAAACTAGACCTACGTTTTCTAATGACAAAACAAGTTTGGGACAGTGAGTAGGGTCAGAGGACCAAAAATCTTTCAAATTCGATATTTTGAAAGGATATCCTAATAGAATGTGTTTCTGCATGCCCCAAAAATACAAAATTACCAAGAAAACATTGTGATAATAGGGAATTTTCGATAAAAATTGCACTAATCTGGGCAAAAAGTACCGATTCCCAAATACCTGGGTATTCCCAAAATAATCGGTATACCCGGTATGGGTATTTATTAAAATACCTGGAATCGGTAAGTATTTATTGGGTAGGTATTCCCAAAATACCCATTTTTCGGTATGGGTTCGGTATACCCAATCAACAGTACACGGAACCGATTGAACATCTAGCGTCGAATTCGTCATTTTTCACAAGAATGAGGAACACGAAATAAATCCACGAAAATGCCAATCTCCAGTAGTTAGGAAAGAATCAAATTTGTGGGGACCACGCCAAAGTGCGGAAAGAAAAAAAGCGGTGCTACAGGGTGCGCCAAAAAAAACAACCCAGCAGATTTCTTGCCGTAGCTACCGCAAATCTAAACCGATTTGAATGAATCCTTTTATAAATGAAAGATAAATAAATTCTTGAAAGATTGATGTAACGCTCATTAAGATAGCCTGCTTAGTTCCTGAGATATTTGTCCTCAAAATCAAAACAGAGATTTTGGCAATGAACAAGAGTGATAAAGAACAACCCTGCAGATTTTTTACTTTTGTAACCATGAATCTCAACCGATCTGAATGAATCCTTTTTTGAATGAAAGATTGTTAAATTCTTCAAAGATTGGTGCAATTTTTATTGAGATTGACAGTTTATTGCCTTCTAACTCGAAACAGATTTTGGCAAAGAACAAGAGCGATTCCATTGCATTTCATAATAAAGCAGATTGCTACTGCTGGGGCTAATGATACTTTAGTGTTGAAGTAAACCGAGTTTCTGTGTCACCAGTAAAGCCTCCAATAGCCCTTAGCAGTAGCAGGAATCCGTTTTATTACGAAGTCTAGAATAATAAAAAAATCCCTTTTGTTCAGTGGCAAAATCACAGTTTTGATTTTGAATGCCAATATCTCAGGAACCAAGCAGAGTACATTAATGAAAATTTCATCAATCTTTCAAGAATTTAATTATCTTTCATGTGAAAAAGGATTTATTCAAATCGGTTGAGATTTGCGGTAGCTACAGCGAAAAATCTGCTGGGTTGTTTTTTTGGCACACCCTGTATATAGGTTTAACGAGTTGCGTTTATCTCCTACCAACAAACCATACTGATATATCAGTATGCCATCAAGTCATCATACTATTCATCATGAAATGGTCCACTACTATTCATCATTTTGAAGACTTTTGCAAGATTTTCTGATGAATCAATTATTTTATTGTTCGTCAAATGCATTGGAATGGTCCAGCACTTCAACTTGACAAATAGGTCTTTTTACAACACGGCAATTCTGAACAGTTCCTGATTAACTGTCACGGCGAGCCCAGTCAGTTTATGTGTTTGTGGAACGTTTCTTTTTCGGTTGAACTAAGGAAAATTGGCATAAAAGTTTGTTGAAGAATCATTATTTAATTGTTCCTCAATTTCTGTGATGAATAATTTCTTCAATTCATCATCTTTTGAAGAATTGTAATCGTAAAACGTGAATAACTATTCATCAAAAACAATTCATCAGGCAAAAACGAACCATTGATGAATTTTGCGGTTTGTTGGAAAGAGTTATGTCAAATCCGATTGAACAAAATTTGAGCCCAGTCTCCTTTTAGCAGAAAATGGGCATTGAAAGGTGAGCAATTCAGTTTTCGAGAGGAAAATGCCCGTTAACGGCCGAATTATGATTCAAAGTGCATCTTATTCGATAGATCACACTCTGTTTCATATAAATGCACACAAAAAGAATTTGCGCTTGAAGTTGCAAAAACCACTTTTTGGCTGTGTTTTTGTATTTTCTATTCCGCGCCGCGCGAACGTGCTTTGACCATCCATATTACAGTGTGTTGTCCAAAAAATAGTGCCCGGCATTTTGTCGAGTTTTCCCAAACCTCAAATGGCTGCCATCCATCAATTTTGCAACCAATGAAAAAAATTTTTTTCACGATTATTATTATTTGTTTGTAGTTTGGTTTGCCTTATGTGCCTTATGCCTTTACTAACCTTATGTAGCAGGTAGGTAGTATTCCCTTTCTGAAACGAACTGACCCGACTTTTTGGGCATCAAATTTGAACTATCCACGAGTCCTTCACGATCTTCATCACTACTGTATGTATTCATCATTCCTCTCATGAGTTTGCCTTGGATGTGGCCCCTATCATGCTGCTGATCATTGTAGATCGGATAGGTTTGGCATTGTATAATTTATTATTGTTTGCCAACTCGCTGCGTGCTTTCCAGTGGAACCCCGTTGCAGAAACCGAATGTACTGGTTTGGGTGTACTTTGCCTCTGCAATTTAATTCAATATAGTAACCGAGGGCGCAGCCCCCGCACTGTCATACCACACTCTCATATTGACACCATACGGCAAAGGTCGCGCGCTCCCGCTCTAAGCTACATAATTATTCACGTAGGTAGACAACAATTACACACCTAGACAGAGAACCAGGTTTAGAAGAAAGAATTTTCTTACGTAGATGGTTGGTTAAACCGGCCTGTGCACGTACGCACGGTGACCTCCACCAACTGGTCCAGTAAGATGCTTGCATCAAGACCATGTCAATCTGTCACGGCACCTACGCAGCATATTTTCTTGGTACACAGCTGTAAATCAGTGCATGGCTTATTCACACCACACCTTATCGTCCTCCCCAACATCCACTGGCATATGCTAATTGTTTCCACTTTGATTCATGCCTATCCAGCAGTAGTTCATTTTTATCCAACCATCAATTGCTCAGCGATCTGGAGCCGTTGGCCAGTGGTTGGGTACTGTGAGAATTCTGAGAAGCATCTGGGCCAGCACCACCCCACAAGACAGTTTCAGGACCACACCGACCCAAAAATACAAGTACAACGGTAGTAGTGGACTGCCTCCAGTACTAACAAACTGAGTCAGACATCACTAACTTTTAGCTTAAATTTCGCTTGAAAAGCCTTCGGAAACCGAATTTGGCCTTTCCGCTACTGATACTTAAGAGAAATCGGTGTTTTCGGAAGCCCTTTTAATCGTTTTTTGCTTGATTTTAGCTCTAAAACGCTATTTGGCTGTTCAAAATAGCGATTTTTAGCCTCCTTACTGAGAAAAACATGCTAAAAACGCATTTCCAGGCGTTTCGGAGCCTTTTGAAATTTCGGACCGCCTCTGGGCGAAATGCCCCTCGACCCCCACTTGACGGAAACCCCTCTTCCATCTCCGCCCACGCAGGCTCGGACTTGTTAAATGCATGGATTTACTTTTCTCTTGATCATGCTTTGTTTAGTAAACACAGAGGAGGCGTTCTATCATTGCAACACTTTGTAAACGGTGCAGGGTCTGAGGGTTCGCCCCCACTAGATTTAGACCATACCCTGAGACCCTCCCCGCGAGTCGATTTTTCCGACGCCCCTCTCCATTTTTCTGGCAAATAAATTTTTCAGAAAATTTTCACAATTTTTTCTTATTTCAGCCACCAAAATTGCTAAAGTCGTCTGTAAAACAGGACTTTTTAGCTGTGTTTGAGCCCAAACTATAGCAATTTTTACGATTTGTAGTCCAAAATTGCGATTTTTGAGCGTTTTTCAATACTGTGAAATACCTTTAATGCCATTTGATTCTCGAATCTTAGAAAGACAGTGTGAAGCCAGAGAAACAGTTGGAAATTTTTTTACTAGGCGAGATACACTACACTAAAAAGTTTGTTTTCATAGGAATTGTTGCTGAGAATCTGCATCAATAAGTCAATATGTGCAAAAACTCTATCTCACAGGTTACTCTTTCTTAAAATGTCTTTACTTTCTGATGGCTAGTTGATAATGTTCGGCTAGTCTATTCAACTAAATTCAACTCAACCTGAGTAACAGCATCTTTTCCCATGTACAGTATGCAGTCTTCATGTTTGAAATGAAAATATAATACATAAATCAGAAAATCAAAGCGTTTCCAAAAAACGCAGTGCAACTGTTGTTCGTGGGATTCTTGCGGACCGCTTGCACCTAGAGTTCCACTTTTCACTCAGTCCATTTCATGACCCAAATGAGCTAAGCTCACTCTTGCATACAGGGCTTTGTCTCATAGTCTTTCTTTGCTGGTGGGCTAAAATTGAATCCTCATTGAAGACCCTCAGAATGCTTTTTCTAGGTATTTTTGAGGGCTAACTTTCTAAAATTTTTCTCAGTTGCCAAAGCCCTTGGTACGCTTCTGTTCACAACTGCTATAAGTCAGTGAAGTGAAGTTGCATTCTTTGAGTTCATAGCAGCAACGTCACCATGATTACTTAACCTCTGTAAGAACATTTGATTGGTGACGTAAACTTGCTAGTTTAAAACAAAGAAATCACGTAGGTGGTCGGTTAAACCGGCCTGCACACGTACACACTGCGACCTCCAACTAGTACAGTAAGATACTTCGGTCGGAAAAACCATGTCAACCTGTCAACGATCAATCAACAGCACCAACGCACATAATCGTTTCTTACTAAATCACTTCCCTTTGCTGTAATCTCACCAGTCACGTAGACAATGTCATCCAAGATCCACTGGCGTTTGCTTGCTGCAGCCTTGGTGCATGCCTTTTTAGGCAGCAGTTCCTTCTTCTCCATCACATTCCTCAACGATCTGGAGCCGTTCATACACAACTTCACCAGAGAGTGGGCTCTGCGCCACTACCAGACCGAGCTGAGCGATGCCAGTGTGGTGTGGGTGTGGGGTCTATTAAACTCTGCAGCCTGTCTGGGCGCTCTGCTCAGTGGAGTCCTCATAAAATACCCTCTGGCCGTGCTCGGCACCAAGTGCACTGTGATGGTGCTGAAGAACCTGGTCCAGATCTCAGCCAGCACACTCACCTTCATCGCCATCCAGATCAGATCAGTGGAACTGTTCTTTGTGGGTCTCTTGCTCACTGCTTATGCAGTCAGTCTCACTTTTCTGGCCGTCGTTTTCATGACCGAATGCTCGCCCTCTGCGCATAGAGGCTTCGTTTCGTCACTTTCCTTTGTCGGTGAGTTGAACCAGATTTACTATAATATGGATATTATCCAACCAAAAGTGTGTATGATAGGTTAGTGATCAAAATAAACAAAAGTCTCTTCTCTTCAGGCACCCAATTCTTCCTGCTGCTGTCTCTTACCCTCGGACTGCGTCAAGTGATGGGCAACGAGGGTCTCTGGCCGTACTACCTGACCGTGGTGCCGGCCGTGTTCTCGCTGGCTCATCTGCTCTGCAGTCTACTGCTGCCCAACTCGCCCAAGTACCTCTACATCACAAAGGAGAATGTGCAGGAAGCTGAGCACTCGGTGCAGTTCTACTATGGGCCTGAGACGGACGTGAAGCAGGTGTTTGAGCAGATGGATAAGGAAGACAAGCTGGTGAACTCGGTCAAAACGGTCGGCTATCTGGAGATCCTGCGCACTCCCCATCTGGCCTGGCCGTTGTGGTTGTGTGCCGCCGCCCAACAAGCGCCCTTGGCTTGCGGGGCCACTGTGGCCGGGTTCTACTCCACAATGATCCTGCAGCAACTTAACGTCGAAGACCGACTGGCCCCTCTGCTCACCTTGTTGTTGTTGTTCGTGCCTTCGGTCATAGCTACAGTGATCTCAGTGTCTCTGGTAGACAGACTCGGACGCAGAGTGTTCTTGTTGGGAGGTGAGTTGATTTCGCAATTTGGCTAGTTAAGCAGAAGATTGCTGTACTGTACGTCGGCAGCAAATACCCTATCGATTTCACTTCAATATTTGAGAAACGACTACTATCTGCTAACCGGTTTGTGTAGTGTATATTAACAAAGACAAAACAAGCTTCTTGCAATAACTACAGTACATACTGAATTTTTTAACCAGTGTAGACTCTCTTCAGTACATAGGTTTTATCTTGATTGCATGGGATTCTGATCCAAATGCTAAATAATATAGTATGTACAGGACGTCGATTTCAGGATTTTTCTTCGGCATCGTGGCCAATTTCTGTCTGTTCGTGGCGTTCCTAAGCGACAACAAGATCGGCGCGATTTTGGCCTGCGTGTCACTGTCGATTGCTGCTTTCGCCTACAACGTGGGACCGAACTTTCTTGCTGCCATGTTACCAGGAGAACTGGCGCCACAGGTATAGTAGCTTTCTATTTGTCTTCGTCGTTTGAAACAGCCAGTGGCCTTTAGGCCAGTCGCCCGGCCACTGCCGAGTTTACACTGGGAGCGGCGGAAGTTCCAAATTTGATCGTTGTGCTTCTCTTCCCCACACTGCAACGACTGATCGGTGCATTTACCCTTGTACCGCTGCTGCTCTTGGCTCTTGGCTTGTTCTTCTTCTTCTACAAGTACCTGCCTGAAACGAAGGGCCGCTCTGTTGACGAAATTGGAATGCGCTGGCGACAGCCTTTCGATAAAAGTGTTTGTTGACCCTCTGTGTAACTGTGATCAGTAGTTTATTCGATTGATTCTAGTTGAGAGTGACGATATTAGTTACATAATAAATTGTGTGTACTGGAACGTTCCGAGAAAAGATACAATCTCTATATTAGACTGTTTTAGAGTCAGCAGTCAGTCGATTTCCATTTTGCCGAAAAACGTTTTACGACCCTCCTTCTGAGAGTCGACTATCCGGCTGGCCTGGCTGGAACCACCATTAACAGTTTGTTTTACTTACAATAAAACAGACTGACCGACCTGTACGTATTTACACAACTAACAATAAACCCTAACATACGTACCCTAACACATGTACATCATAATAATTTAAATATTCGGATGTGCCAGATATTCGCCTGACGTTTGGCCTTTTACACCAATTCTATGTTATTTCTGATTGCTTTAAGCACAACAGACAAACGTACAAAACTGTCAAAAAACAAATCTGCAGATTTTTTTACTGCAGCAACCGATTTGAATGATTTTTTGATGAATGATGGATAAATTCTTGAAATACTGTTGAAATTTTATCAGGACACTCTGCTTTAGTTCCTGAAATCTTTGCCCTCAAAGTCAAAACAGAGATTTTGACAATGAACAGAGAGATTCCGCTGTAGTTTATGACTCAGTGTCTGGACCAATCGAGTCTCAGCCCTTTGCCCTATTCAGACCCAAAATTGAAACTTTGGCCTAGAGAGCTGTAAGTTGGTACACTAATACATATCGATAGGTTATGTAACCACCGCAAAGGATTTCTCGATTTGACGCTCCAGTCCCGAGATACAGCTGTCTGAAAATCGGCTCGCTTAACTACAGGGTGTCTCAAAAAAATGATCACATTTCTTTTTACTGCCATTTCCGCAAATGTTGACCAAATAGGCTGAAATTTGGACTATAGGTGCCAACATCCGGGGAATTTTATGTGTTAAAGTTTGGTGCACTAGGCTTGACTCATTCCCGAGAAATTTCAAAAAAAGTGAAATTTGTTAAATCAATAGTGAAAGCCGGTCACCGAAAAAATGATCACATTTCTTTTCACTGCCATTTCCGTAAATTTTGACCAAATAGGCTGAAATTTGGATTATAGGTGCCAAAATTCGGGGAATTTTATGTGTTAAAGTTTGGTGCAGTAGGCTTGACTAATTCTCGAGAAATTTCAAAAAAAGTGAAATTTGGTAATTTCAATAGCGAAAGCCGGTCACCGGAAAAACGTTACATTACATTATCGCCTAAACTCTAACGATAGCGTTGGAGTTCATGCGTCAACTTTTTACACACGAATTACCCTGAACTTCTGCGTTTACACTCCAAATTTCATCCAATTCCGACAAAAATTAGGAAAGATACAGGAAAAGGAAATGTTTACATTTTTCGTGACCGGCTTTCACTATTGAAATTACCAAATTTCACTTTTTTTGAAATTTCTCGGGAATGAGTCAAGCCTAGTGCACCAAACTTTAACACATAAAATTCCCCGAATTGTGCCACCTATGGTCCAAATTTCAGCCTATTTGGTCAAAATTTGCGGAAATGGCAGTAAAAAGAAATGTGATCATTTTTTCGGTGACCGGCTTTCACTATTGAAATTACCAAATTTCACTTTTTTTTAAATTTCTCGGGAATGAGTCAAGTCTAGTGCACCAAACTTAACACATAAAATTCCCCGAATTTTTGCACCTATGTTCCAAATTTCAGCCTATTTGGTCAAAATTTGCGGAAATGGCAGTAAAAAGAAATGTGATCATTTTTTGAGACACCCTGTACATGTACAGTATGATTCAAAAAGTTCGAACTTGAATTTCTTTCCTGCTAAAAACAGTTGGGACCTAGAATTTGGGGATTTTACGTAACTTTTAGAGTACTTTAAGAATTTTTGACCCCCTTCCCGCCCCCCTAGCTCGTCTGGAACCCCCCTATGTGTGTTTTTTATTTCAAATTATTGTAGCGCCTTTTGTTAGCTATAGATTGGTGCCAAGCACGAAAGCCCACGGCCCGGGGGTTTTGGAGTAAATTGACTTCAAATGGCTGAAAATCGCATTTTTTTTCAGTTTTGCTGTGGGACAAAATTTCGAACTTGAATTTCTTTCCATCTAATAATAGTTGGGTCCTATAATTTGGGGTTTTACGTAACATTTAGCGTACTTTAAGAATTTTGGGTCGGTTTTCAATTTTGACGAAAAAAATTTTTTCGACCCCCTTCCCGCCCCCTAGCTCATCTGGAACCCCCTATTATTTCAGATTACAGTAGCGCCATTTGTTAGCTACAGATTGGTGCCAAGCACGATAGCCCACGGCTTGTCTGATGAATAGTAGTGGACCATTCCCTGATGAACCATTTGACGATTGATGATGCTACGCTCTGAGGAGTAGCGTCTGCTGGTAGGAGTTAAACTAATTTAATTTAATTAAGATGAATTAAAGCTAACTAACAACACAACAAATTTTACTACTACAGTACAACAACACAGTACACTTCACAACAACAAGAAATACAGCCTTTATATTGCTGTTTTAGAAATTAATTACCAATTTTTGTTGTAGCTATATGAAATGACAGTACAATTTACACAACTAACTGCCTTAATTAGAAGTTTACCTACCTGTATAACAGTTGACAAGAACAAGACATAACACCCAGCTGAGATAACAATATTACTGGACAACGACGAGACTGCAGAAACAGATTTTCGATAAAAAAAAGTTGTTGCTGTCTCAGATGACCTGCATCTGAATGCCACCACCAGCAGTAGAGGCGGCATTTGTCTTCACCAACATTTCGCGCACTTTTCGTTTGATAGTTCTGCAATGATAGACTGAGTGCTTTGTATTGCTTCTTTCTGCTACCAACCTGTTCATGGTCAAATAGACCAAAGGGTTGATTCCACTGTTGGCGATCCAGAGGATGTTTCCGAGAGCGTAGGTGTACTCGAAGCCGAACTGGTTAAAGAGCAAAGGGGCCAGGTGCCAGAACGAAGTGAGCGCCATGGTGAACCCGCAGATAATTCCTGCTTGCACCATCACCAGACGTTCTTTGGCCATTTTGTGAGCTTTCTGATCTCTAGCCTGACCTCTGACTCGCACCGTCCCGGGGTTGACCGTGTTTTTGCGCTGAAAACATGTGAAATATAAATGCTTGTCTAGTTTTCGGCGCTACTCACCAACACACGCAGATAGAGGACTATGAGGCAGTACTAGCCGGCAGACGCCCACAGGTTGACCATGTTTTGGTAGAAGGTGGCCGCTTTGAGAGCGCGGTACCAGGGCTGGGCACCGTCGAAGTAAAACGCAAACAGCGACCAGGGGCCTATTTCATAAAACGTTCATATTTATGATTTTATGAGTTATGAGAATATGAGCTCATAGTATGAGTCCTCATAAAATCGGTTTTACAACGTTTTGTGCGCATTCATATTTATGAGTCCGATTTTATGAGTGATTTTATGAGTCGCAAAAAAAAGAAAAAGAGAAAAAAGAGTTTGGGCACGAATTCGTGTGAGAAACCTTGGTAGTATCTGAAAAAATGTCTCGGTCGCAAAAGAATGCAGAGAAAATCGATGTGTTGAACAAAATTCTTGACTCAAAGCCGATTTTATTCGGTGCTCTCAGCAGTAAACTGACTCAGGATGAGAAAAATAGAAAGTGGCAAGAGATCTTGGACTATGCTCGCGCTCAGCAGTACTTGTGGGCAGAAGGAAAGACGTACGACTGGCTACGCCGGGTTTGGTACCAGACCAATCTGAAGGGGAAGGCATTACAGAAGCGTGACTTAGTCAGTCTAAGTGGAGCATCGGGAGGCAAGGAAAAGCTTCTGACCGAAGTTGACGAGCTGGTGCTGCAAATAGAAGGTCTCGACTCAGCTTTGGTAGAAGGACTTGGCCAAGAAGACAGTAGGGTTGGTGACACTGCGCCGCCAGCCGAAAACACTGTCTCTAAGGAGGAGCATGATGATGTCGAGCAAACATCCAGTGATCAAGAAATCGACCCTGTTCTTACGACCTCCTCCCCTACTGTCCCGCCAGCCACTCCCGTCTCCCGAGGTCATAAGGTACCTATCGTTTAGTTTTGTTTGTACAGGGTCCGTCAAAAAAACAACCCCGCAGATTTTTTACTATAGCAACCGCAAATCTCAACCGATTTGAACGTATCTTTTTTTACGGCCCGTCCGTGAACGATGTCGTTCCATAATCCCGGCCTCCCTCCCACAATATCGCCTTGCGTCGTTTCATGGGGACCCCTTCCCCTTAGGCGACGTCGTTTTCGGTTTACCCCGCTCGATAAAAGTGTAGTACATGTATATACAATACTGTCATGTTTTCTTGTTACCATACTGCGCAATCAATAGAATAAATCCCCACAACCACTCTGGGAAGCTTTCACCTGACCCCGTCCCCTCTGGAACGATATCGTTTATGGATGGCCCCTAATAAAATAAATTCTTGAAAGATTTATAAAATTTTTAGTAACGTTCCTTATTCTGTTCTTTGTTCCTGAGGTATTTACCCTGAAAGTTAAAACAGAGACTTTGGCAATGAACAAGAGTGATTAAAAACAACCCAGCAGATTTTGTTGCTTTTGCAACCATGAATCTGAACCGATTTGAATGAATCCTTATTAAATGCAAGATAAATAAATCCTTAAAAGATTGCTGAATTTTTATTAAGGGGCCGTCCATAAACTACGACGTTCAGAGAGGGGTGGGGTGGTTGGTTGAACGTCAGAAAAGGTCGAAGGGGTGGGGGTTGGTGTCGAAAACGTCGACGTTTTTATAGGTGCCTAGGAAACTTTCGTCCGCAACTATATTACAAGGAAAGCGCGACACAGTTCACGTTTGAATTGAAACTGCGAAAATGGTAGTTGACTGTCAATACATTTCTTTTTTTATAGCGTATACATTTTACTGTACATTTTCAACTGTTGAACAAAGTACTTCTTCCTGCTCTATAGCAGTTGGCTAAAAAGTACAACAACAACAGTACCGCCCACTGGGGTCTGCAAAAACGTTGTAGGTGTTTTCGGGGAGTTGTGCTGAAAACGTTGAAAACGTCGGCAGGGAGTGGAGTGAAAATTTTTGAATTTTTTAACGTCGTAGTTCATGGACGGCCCTAATGTACTGTACTCTGCTTGGTTCGAGATATTCGCTCTTAAAGTCAATACAGTGATTTTGGCAATGAACAAGAGGGATTTATATTATTCCGCTGTACAACGGATTTCTACATACGTACTACTCCTGAGGGCTAAGGAGGCTTTACTGGTGATACACACGATCGGTTTACTTTACCAGTAAAGTCTCGTTAGCCCTCAGGAGTAGGAATCTGTATTTTTTATTGTGAAGTGCAACGGAATCGCTTTGTTCTTTGCCAAAATCTGTTTCGACTTTTAACAGTCAGGCACTTGCCGTTTACCTTTAGGTAGTGGTACCATACATGGTAGCCCCACGTTCGGGGTCTGTGGTGGTACCATATATGGTACCGGCACCTTAATAACATGACTGGGTAGAAACTATGCTAGTTTGGTGCCGCATAGAAACCTTCCCCACAGTGTTTTTAGAAAATCGAAAACGTGCCGAATCGTCGTTTAACCAGTGGGACATTTTCGGCCCATACGTATTTGTAAAATTTATTTCTTTATCAGCTTGAGGCGAGATCGGTTTTTGGTAACCCACTCCTCTCCAAGGATAGCTAAGCTTATCGACGGCCCTCTACGTAAGACATACAAATGCAACACAACCGTGAATATATGTACGGTGCGTACTCATTTGAATGGGCAGCCACGCCAACAGAATTTCTGACATTATTCAACAGCAAACATGTAACAGACTGCGCCTGAAGATCTGCCGCCAACGACTATGGCCAGCCCCAAGACGATTCTTCCAACTTCCCCCTCCGATTTTTCTGGAACACATTTTCGGGCCAATTTTTATGCAACTTCTACAATTTTAGACAAAAAATTGTAAAATAATACCTAGAACCAAAACTAGCGTTTTCAAGAGATTTTTTGCCCGAAACTACGTATTTAACTGACTTTTAGCAATTTTTGTACCGAAATTTGTGCTCAGTAGACTACCCCGGCCAGCCGGTCTCAGACTCCGACCCCTCCTCCTTTGGCGGATGACCTGTTACATGTATGTGCAACAGTACGTACAGTCTGAAACACAGAACACAGATGCACGACCGTAGAGTCGTTAAAAATATAATCGGCTTTATGAAATTGAAATTTTCCTGTCATTTTATATCGACTTTACCACACTTTTTACCATACATGTAACAGGGGCGGGGGTTTGCCCCAGACCCCTGGGTGGGAGCCCCTCCCCTGAGACGATTTTTCAGCCCCTGCTCCGATTTTTTCTTGCAAGTAATTTTTTTATCAAATTTTTTCTGTTTTTTTTTTTTGCAGTTTCTAACCCAAAAATTGCTAAAATCGCCTGTAAAACAGCACTTTTAGCTGTATTTGAGCCCAAATTAGCGTTTTTTACGATTTTTAGCCGAAAATTGTGAGTTTTGAACGTTTATTGTGTCCAACCCCTTCCTAGAATTTGGGCTCACCTTACACCCCCTGGCCGGCGCCGGACCCTAAACCCCTTTCCCTTCGGCGGATGACCTGTTACATGTATGGTTTTTTTACCCCATGTATGTGGCATTACCCTATATGTACAGTAGCATCGCTTCACATAACAAACTAAAAAGCTAGCTGTTTCAGCGTGTGAAAAAATCAGCGGCCAATTCCTGGAGTAATCGACCTGAAGACCAGTTTGTCGAGCAAGCAGCGTGCAGTGCGTCCAGTTCTAAAAGGAGAAAACGACGTCTCTCCTCAGCGCCCCAGCAGAACCAAGCCATCGATGTTGATAGGGAAGAACTGATCAAATTGAAACGGCTTGAACTGAACTTGAGATGCGAGCAGTTGAGCTTGCAGAACTACAAGCTGAAGCTTGAAATTTTTCAAAAGGAAGAGGAAATAGGACTGGACCATCAGGTTGATGTGCTGGAACCGATGTACGGGTCTGGAGCAATGTCCGCTCAACCGTACTAGTCACAGTAACTGTTTGTGTACATTTTAACATGCAGTATTTGTGTTTGTTCGATTTTGCTTCCATTAAATTTTCTTTGAACTAAGAACTAACGGAACTGAATGAAACCAATGCAATTTGCTCAAATTTCAAACTGAGAACATGAACAACTAACGAAATTGGCTAATCAGGCGTTGTCTGGTGTTAATGGCGGCAGGGTGAGGCTGCTCTTCATCGGCTTCGTCTTCCAACCCGGCGTCGTTGAGGATGGCGGCTTCAAGCATTGGCTGCAAGTCCTGCATAGGACGTGCTTTCAGCAGCATGTTGTGTAGAATAACGCAGCACTTGACGATTTTGGCCGAATATTCGGGGGATTTGACGCGCAAATCATTCAGACACTTGAAGCGGTTCTTCAACACCCCAATAGCGCATTCGACGCTGACACGGGTGCGTCTGTGCGCACGATTGAACCGAGCCTCTGCGTTCGTTGGATGGTCTTTGAGTACAGGAGGAATCAACCACTCTTTGAGAGGATACGCAGAGTCAGCTAACACGCATGCGTTTGGGAACGGTCTGTATCCTAAATCAAATGTTGGATTTGTATGCCTGTGAGACTCAGGCCTGTCTAGTACTGCCAGGCACCTAACGCCTTATGGTACCGGTTCCACAAGGTAAGGGTAGTAAGATATGGTGCCACCATGCCCGAATGTTTGGTTAGACGGTACCCCACCCGCCATACCCTACTATACAATGTAGGTACGTACCATTACCATCTATGTATTTCAGTCAGGCACTTAACGCCGTTTATGGTACCGACACCATATAAGGTACCGGTACCTGAGGTACATTGTACTGGTACCATATATGGTACCCCCACGTTCGAGGCCTGTGGTGGTACCATAAAAGGTAGCGGTACCCAGACATGGGCAAAGGGGGGGCTGAGGGGGTTGCCCCCATCAGGCTCTGATCTCCCCCCCATCAGCCGGCCGCTACCCCCCATCAGGAATTTTTGGGAAGAATTTTGTATAGAAAATTATGATAAAAATATGCCTGGAATAAGCGTAAATGAGCTCAGAATAGCTAATTTTAACTTATTTTAATGAAAAATAAGCCAAAAAACCTTGATTTTCGCCAAAAATCGGACTTTTTGGCTTACTACCCCTTCAGCCCCCATCAGGCGCTCCTACCCCCCCTCAGGAATTGAAAATTTTACCCCCCATCAGCCGAAATGCTAGCCCATGTCTGGCGGTACCATATATGGTACCCCCACGTTCGGGGCCTATGGTGGTGCCATAGATGGCACCGGTACCATACAATGTATATGGTGACGGTACCATATGGTACCCCTACCTTCGCATTGCTACCGGCACCGGTACCATATAAGGTACCACTCTGTTCAGGTTTCGTACCATATATGGTACCGGCACCCTAGACGGCGTTAAGTGCCTGTCTGTATATTGCGTTGGAATATGGATTATCAATCCCTAAGGGAAAGCCTGGGAGAGCGCGCCTGAGAAATGATTGAGGAGAAGTTACGGAAACGTAAACTATAATGAAAATTAAAGAAAGTGGCTTATTTTTCGCTAAAATGGGCTACCTTTACATTTATTATTCTGATACTTTTATAGTACGTACTTCCTATCCTATACGTACAAAATTTTGCCGAAAAAATCCTGAAAGGATAGATCGTCCCAAGCGCGGATATCACATGAAAGGGGCTAGCCTACTCAGACCACACCTTAAACATGTTCTGCTGTCTTTCTATTTACTGTACATGAGACGTACCTGTTTCAAACTGCTGAAAAAGCTGACTGTTTCGCAGAACTCTGGCATCGTGAACGGAGCCGGGCCAATTGGCACTCAAGAAATAGAAGTGTAGGTCGGGGCCGGAAACTACTAACACGTTGATGCTGTGTTCACCGTGCCTGTTCACAAATTGGTCTTCGTTAACGGTGGGCTTTTTTATGGTAATGTGAGTTCCGTCTGCACAACCCACTACGCAGGGAATGCCCGCAGTTTGATAGAATTTGCGGGCTGCTTGACGCGCCTGCTGCTGCTGGGGAAAGCGCACCACTTCGTTAAAATAGGTGTCATTGATGGCGGTGACAACGCGGCGAATCGCTCTGCACACGGTTGCTTTGGACGGTCCGTTCGCATCGCCAACAAGATGGTAGAAACCGTTCGTAGCAAGAAAATGCAGGGCAAGCAGCAGTTGTTGTCTGGCTGTCAAGGCTGAGTTTCTCTGCGTCCAATGATTCAAACGATTTCCAATCTGCTCCAGAATTTCAGCAACAAGCTCTTCCGTCAGCCGAAAACGCTCCTCGAACTTTTCGGGCTCTTCAGGAAAATGGAAATTTATTCTGGGACGAAAGACACGTGCTCTCCTAGGCCGCTCTTCTTCGCTGTCCTCACCCGAACTTGACGAATCATTTAAAACGAACATTTTTTCGAGATAAAACAACTGAATACTAGAAAAACACAAATTTTATGAGCCACCCACCCACTCATAAACTCGCGTGAACAAATCCTCATAACTCATAAACTCATATTATGAGGCAAAATGTTTATGAAATAGACACGCTCATAAACTCCTCGCTTTTGCTCATATTTATGAGATATGAGCTCATACTTATGAAAGTATGAGTTGACCTTTATGAAACCGGCAGTCTCATAGAATCATAGAAAAGTTGTCATATTATGAGCTCATAACTTTTATGAAATCGGCCCCAGATGTAGATGCACCCACTGTCAGGGTGCAGGTGAGCGGCGTACCAGGCCAAGCTGTACAACCAGCAGGCCAAGATCCACAGCTAAATTGTGGTATCCGCCCATTTCGTCCCGACCGTTTCGTCCCCTTGCTGTTAGCCCCGGCTGTTTCGTCCCGACCGTTTCGTCCCGGCCAAGTTTTAAAGTGACCGTTTCGTCCCGGTTCACGAAGTGAAACATGCACATCCAAGGCGCGAAAACAAAATCGTTCATTCTATTAAACAGAAGCCAGTCTGTCATACAGTAATGATAAGGCCATGCATAACAGCAGCTGTACACAATAACAATACTATGCTCTGTACGGCCGGCACAGTTGGTGTAGTGGTGTAAATAATCTCTGTACCCTTTTAATCAGATCAAAGTCCTGAAGTAAATATGGATTCTAGACTCTGTCTGAGGCATTTTTTAACTTAGGACGAACAAAAGCTTTGTACAGTTTTTGTACAGTTTGATAAGAAAATACTTGGTCTTAGTTTCCAAACATTTAATAAAGGTAAACCAACCTAAACCCGTTTACTGCAATTTGATCAAAATCATACCAACCAAATTAAAACAGAGTTAGCTAGCACTATACCATACCATATCGAATTCAAATCGCCAAGTTTATACTACACTACTGTTGCTAAGTAAATTTGTTTGAAATATAATGTAAGAGCCGGTTTTTCTAAGGGTCGACTCTTCCCGGACAAATCTCAACTTTATGTCTCCGATTTGGCTAAAATTTTGTATTTTGGTATAATTTAACCTAAAAAGATGTTTTATCACCTTCCCGGTCGTTTTTGTGAGACTCAATTTTTCGACCGAACCTCAGATCTCGGCTTATAACTCTGGAACCAGTGAACGTATATACGTGCGGATTGCATATTTATAATCACATGAGCGTTCTCTTTCAAACGGTGCCCTACATGACCAAATTCGAGACAAAATTTTTTTTCGAACCCCTTCTGGGCCAAATTTGACCCCCTCAAAGGTATTGACCCCCATTTTTTTATTTCATAAAAATTTAGCGCAATCTATTTACTTTTGATAGCACAAAAAAAATCGAGAAAAAAAATATACATCTAATTGAGTTTTTGGGCCTTGAAAGTTGTCAGGTCGAAAATTTGCCCAATAACAGATTGCCTTGTAAAGAGCATATCTTTGTCAATTTTGAACCGAGTTCAGTGATTTTTTGCACACATATTGCACTGTGTCCCTGTCTGACCTTGCTGGCTCTTGCTTGGCGCCAGTTCTACGCTTCTTGGTCACATTTCAAGATACATTAGTTTACAAAGCAAATAGAATTTCCTGATAATCTGCAGTATCTTCCTGATAATTCGACAGTTGCGACTTTGTTACTGTGTTTTTTGCCGTCTTTTCACTAGGTACCTACTACATACCTACAACTAGACATCTATCTGGCACTGTGTCAGGGTTCGGTAACGACAGAGACAGCATATTTGTGGTGTAAAAGCATACATTGTACATGTACGTACATAACAGGGGGTCTGGGGGTCTGCCCCTACCCGACTTAGGCCTGTCCCCCAGATGGCCCCCTCCGAGACGATTTTTCCGACCCCCTGCCCTCCGATTTTTCTGGCAAGTAATTTTTTGAGCAAATTTTTGCTATTTTTTGCAATTTCAGACACAAAAATTGCCAAAATCGCCTGTAAAACAGCACTTTTTAGCTGTATTTCAGCCCAAATTAGCGATTTTTAACCCAAAAAAGCGATTTTTTTTCGATTTTTGAGCGTTTTTTAGTGCCCCCTCCCAAAATTTTGGCTCAGACCCCCCGGCCGGCGGCAGACCCCCCAGCCCACCTCCCCCTTCGGCGGATGACCTGTTATGTATGATCAAAACTGTATGTATTGATTGACACTCCTGGTCACTGGCCTGGGTACGAACAATAAACTTTTAGTTGAATATGTAACTGCTGTACTGAGATCGATTGAAAGTGTTTTTGGCCACAAAAGTACAAGAGTAAGGCCGGTTTGCCTAAGTGATTTACCTCGCATGCAACCCTATTGGGTTATCACTGGCTTGCTCTGGTGTACATGTGCATTGTATAAAGTTGTTATTGTTGTTGTTCTTCAATGCCAGCACCAGCCGAACCAAGCTAATAGACAAGCTACAGGTGCACCAATAATTGACAAACATGGACTATTGTGGGAAACATATATGTTTTATGTATATGTTTTAAAACATAAATATGTTTGTTTTTGGGAAAACATATATTTTTTTTTTCTCTAATTTGTGCGTCAAATATTTTTTGTTTATATATTTTTTGGGCGGCAAATATGTTCTGGAAACAATACATATTTTGGCAAGAATCTGAAATTGGTCGCGTTGACAGAAACTTTCCAAAACGACTTCACCAACTTGATCGAGTATGCACAAAATGTTGCAAACCGTTTTAAACAGGAAATTCAGAATCTCAAGTTTGAATTATCGAAAATTAAGACAAAACTTAAGCGAATAAGTGACTTTTACACAAATATGTTTTATGTTTAAAAATATGTGCATATTCAATTTTCAGACACATATAACTATATGTGTTATTTATATGTTTGATTGGCGAAAAACATATATGTATAGTTATATTAATATGTTTTAAAAATTTCGATATTTTCCCACTGTAACATGGACTAGTAATCTTGCTTACTGAACATTTTTGGTCTTCAAACAGAGGATAACTGTTGCAGATTTCATAAGTAATAACTGGTTTAGATAACTCCACTGTCAATGGCATAGTATGTGCATATTGTACCTAAAGCCAGGTAATAAATACACAACCAAGTCTTAACTTAGGTTACTCACTTCAAGAGCACTGTGATAGTAAGCATCAGTGGATGATGCTGTGCACTCAACTGCTGCACCTAAAATTTCATTCTAATAGACAAACACAGAAAATACTACAACTGTTACTTCCATCGCAGTCTGGAAAGTTAGCCATGTAATCATTGGCCTTCACGACACGCCAAGCATGAGGAACATGGAGAAAGAACTGTTTTGCCAAGTCAAAGTTGCCAACCCTTGGCTGCCCATAGGTGTAGAGCGAAATTCTTTGTTTCAATACAGGTATAGTAAATGCTAAGTCAGATTATGCAATAAGTGCTAGAGCACCTCCAAATGAGTGACCAGTGAAAGTTATACTATATAGTGGGAATTCAATTGATGTATGGCATAACTGCTTTTTCAGAGGTGGCCATACAGTGTTCAGAGCATCAACAAACAGTTTGTTAACCTTTCCACCAATTCCACGGAATTCCATGCTATGTTGAAAGCGACTGGTTGAGTTTCCAGCATGAAATGCTGCTATAATGCTGCCTTGAACATGATCACTAGCAACAAAGTCAGTGCATGGCTTTCCAGACAACTTGCATGCTTGCTGCATCACTTTAGCTAATTAAATCTGACTATTACTTGTTTCTAAACACTCTCATGGGTTCATGCTGTATGCAGCAGCAACAAACTTTAGCGTGGCTATTGCTCCTCTTTCTAAATACGAACTCATGTAGGTTAATTTTCTTAAGTACAACTTAGCAAAAAACTGCAACTGTTCTTACCATTTGTATTTTTAACTTAAGCTTGTGCCAGGACAGTCATATACTATGCTGTCAGCGAAACAGCGAAACCACAAATACTAAGCCGGATAGATGTCTAGTTGTAGGTATGTAGTAGGTACCTAGTGAAAAGACGGCAAAAAACACAGTAACAAAGTCGCAACTGTCGAATTATCAGGAAGATACTGCAGATTATCAGGAAATTCTATTTGCTTTGTAAACTAATGTATCTTGAAACGTGACCAAGAAGCGTAGAACTGGCGCCAAGCAAGAGCCAGCAAGGTCAGATTTGTGCAGCATGTGCCAGGGACACAGTGCAATATGTGAGCAAAAAATCACTGAACTCGGTTCAAAATTGACAAAGATATGCTCTGTACAAGGCAATCTTTTATTGGGCAAATTTTCGACCTGACAACTTTCAAGGCCCAAAAACTCAATTAGATGTATATTTTTTCTCGATTTTTTTTGTGCTATCAAAAGTAAATAGATAGCGCTACATTTTTATGAAATAAAAAAATGGGGGTCAATACCTTTGAGGAGGTCAAATTTGGCCCAGAAGGGGTTCGAAAAAAAATTTTTGTCTCGAATTTGGTCATGTAGGGCACCGTTTGAAAGAGAACGCTCATGTGATTATAAATATGCAATCCGCACGTTTATACGTTCACTGGTTCCACAGTGATAAGCCGAGATCTGAGGTTCGTTCGAAAAATTGAGTCTCACAAAAACGACCGGGAAGGTGATAAAACATCTTTTTAGGTAAAATTATACCAAAATACAAAATTTTAGCCAAATCGGAGACATAAAGTTGAGATTTGTCCGGAGGTTAAGGAGCAAAAGTCGATTCCTAGAAAAACCGGCTCTTAATTATAATTTATTTACCAAACAATTTACTTGTATTAGTAAATTTCTAAAAAATATAATTAAAATTATACTTAAAATTTACTTAGCAACAGTATACTACACCATACGATATCAAATTCAAACTTTGAATTTGGTAGGCATTCCTTGAGATAGCTGCATTCTCTCCAGTGTTGTTCCCAGTAAATTTACTGAGTAAAAGTTACTCGGTACTTAGTTATTTTGAATTAAAGTAAGTACTTTTACTTACCGGTGAAAATTTTTCTTAATTTTACTTACTGAATACCGAGTTTCAATTTTGAATTACTCAATTAGAAAAAAATTCGGTAAACTCGGTACTCGGTAATTTACTGAGTTGTTTACTTAGTAAAACCTTCTGCAATAGATAGCTCGCCGCACCTGTGCAAGAAAATATACGGTTTTTCTTTCGCTAATAGATCTGCTAACGAAGAAAACGCACATTTGTTGCTAATTTTTTGCAATTTTCACTGCTTGTTTTGTTGCATAACCTAAGCTTTCTTTGCGCGGCAGAATTGCAAACAGACTATCAGGCGCGAAGACTATAGAAGTAGAAACTATATTTTAATTGACGTTTTTTACATCAGTCTGATGAACTGTGAGGAAATGGCGAAACTTAGAACCACTCTACATCTACCAATTTGGCGAAGATCTTCATCTAAAGCCATATCCTCTAGTCACAATGTGCATATTTTAAGGCTTTCCATGCATGCCAATTAGCACAATATACAGGGTGTGTCAAAAAAAAACAACCCAGCAGAGTTTTTGCTATAGCAACCGCAAATCTCAACCGATTTGAATGAATCCTGCTTTAAACGAAAGACGAATAAATTCTTGAAAGACTGGTGAAGGCCCTATTAAGATACGATGCTTAGTTCCTGAGATATGTTCCTTCAAACTCAAAACAGAGATTTTGGCAGTGAACAAGAGCGATTCCGTTGCACTTCACAACAAAACGGATTCCTACTGCTGAGGGGCAACAAGACTTTTACAAATGAAGTAACCAAGCATGTGTGGCACCAGAAAACCTCGTTACGTTAGCCCTGAGCAGTAGGAATCGGTTTTATTATGAAGTGCAACAGAATAATAAAAATCGCTCTTGTTCATGGCCAAAATCTGTTTTGACTTTGAGTGCAAATATCTCAGGAACCAAGCATCATATCTTAATAAAAGCTTCACCAAACTTTCAAGAATTAATTTATCTTTCATATAAAATAGGACTCACTGAAATCGGTTGAGATTTGCGGCTGCTACAGTAAAAAATCTGCTGGGTTGTTTTAATCTCTGTTGTGCACTGCCAAAATCTCTGTTTTGATTTTGAAAGCAATTATCTCAGGAACTAAGCAACGCATCTCAATAAAAGCTACACCAGTCGTTCAAGAATTTATTTATCTTTCATTTAAAGCAGGATTCATTCAAATCGGTTGAGATTTGCGGTTGCTACAGCAAAAAATCTGCTGGGTTGTTTTTTTTTGACACACCCTGTATAATGCGAAATATCACAAAACATGATTAAAATTTTGAAAAGTCGAGCTACATTATCTTAAACTCATCAATCAGCACTGGAAAAGGATTCTAGTAGCTAAAAGCTTTATCAGTTAAACATTTTCAGATAAATTGTATATTTCTGAATTTCGAAGGTTTTACCGAGTTTACTGAATTGTTTACCGAGTACTTACCGGGTTTTCTTTGAAAAACCCAGTACTTACTCGTACTTACTGAATTTCAAAAAATCTGAATTTACTTACTGATTACTTACCGAGTTTTAGAAATTTGAGCTAGGCACAACACTGATTCTCTCTGCCCAATGATGGTCGCGCGTTCATCCACTCGGCGGGGCGAGTTTCTCGCCGCAAATAGTTGGTCGTCGGCACAAAGCCCGCGGTCATTTTTTGCCCAACACTGTACACTGCATGTTCAGCGCACTGGTCGACACTTGTGGAAACGGCAGCAAACGAAATGTTGTCATAGTTTTGGGACGTCCTGTTTATACTACATACTGTCGTGTAGTTCGTTCTATTGGCCTTGTGCAACTAAGGTGAATGCATGCCGTTTTATTCGCAGTTCAGTTCTACTACTGAACGTAACTCCTTTTTACTCTCTTTCACTTTCTTCCATATCTGGAGGCGAAGCGAAGCTTTTCGACTATGGTACGCGGTGAACTGGTCTAATTCTAGTTTTCGGGTTGAAAATGGGTCGAAAGCGACGTTTGCCTCTGAAAGCATCAGCACCATTTCAGCTAACGGTAAAAGCATCGAACCCACCGCCACGGGATGTCATTTTCTTCGAACACTTCTTCACTTCGGCGCTGTCGTTGGTCGAGTTGCTGACGAACCAGAGCGTCGGTCAGTTCTTGCAAAGTTGGCAGCTTGAAAGTTTGGTTGACAGGCATGGCGACGGCCAGGAAGAACAGAAAGAAGATAGGACACATCATCGAGCTATCGGTGGCAAAAGCCGCTTTCTGCCTGCATTAGCAGCTATTCATTAGCAGGCTGACTGATTCCAGGGAACCAGACAGATGGCGTGTATTGAGGCTTCTGCATTTTTACACTAGCCAGTATCAATTCGTTTTTCCTTCTCCTCTATCGAACATGTACAGTATGTGCAGTACATATACGTACATACGTATAACCGGGTCTTATAATCGGAGTGTCCAAATTTAAGTTCACATTTTTCGCTAGTTTTATGAAAGAAAGAAATGTGAAAAAGTTAGACATGTGCAAGCCAAGACATGCAAGTTTGGATTTCCGGTCCAATGCACAAACTTGATTTTCTCGATTTTCTGCATGAAACGCATAATACAATACAATTACACTGGTTTGTGGACCATTGCAACAAACTCATTATACGTTTAAATCTAAAATGTTGAGTTTGAAACGAGCTTTTTGAAAACTTGTGTGACTTAGAAGCTCAACTAGGTTTTATTTATATAGCCACTACCTAAACCTTTAATATTGTATAAAATGTTTTACCGAAATTACGCTGCTCTTTCAACGATTATTCAGCGATATCAGTAAATCCACTTTAAATTCATTGCAATCAGTTAAAAATAAGACCGAAAACACACCATTCGGAGCTTGACTCGGGTCAATTGGATAGCGCGCACAGATAGAGTTTGCTTTCTGACCAGCTGCTGCAAGACCCGGGTCTTTAAAGTGGTTAACTACTGGTAAAACGTAATTTTTGAGGTGCGCTCAGTCAAAACTCTACTGTGCGTCAAAGCACGATTAATAAATCTTCTAAAATTCCAAAAAGCCGCCTAACACTCGTTCTTTACGCAAGCAAGGCGAAAGCGTCAAACGCAATTCGTATTACAAAAGGTTGTTTTGAATCGCAGTTGCAGTGGCGCATGTCAGAGTCAGCGTAGTAGGCGTACTAGTCTTAGTGTGTCACGAATTTAATTGACAAAACGGAGAAGGTGCAGCAGCAGCAAGGAAGCCAGTATTGCGACCTTAGAACGACCAAATTTACGGCAAACCTAATCTGGCAGTGGAGTGCGCCAGTGCCAGTCTGGCAGCCTTGTCGTCCGCCACTACGGATTAGCGCAAAAAAGGGCAAGGAGCGGTCGGGCCGTAGTAGTAAATTTTCATTCACAGCCGCATCTTCCATTCTTGAATGGTGGCCGCGCGTCGCCCGCCCTCCTCCAACCGGCTTCGCTTTCTTCTTCGTCTTCTTCTTCGCCCTGCCGCCAGTCGCTGTTTGCAGGAGCCGACAAGCCGGTTCGGTCCCCCCAGCTGATTTGCATACTAGTAGAACCTGCCTGCCTCAATTGCACCTGCGACCTTGGCTACTATGCCTTCTGCGAACGACTTATGGCTTTTCTTTTGTACTCTCTCTTTAATTCGAACGGTAAGCTAGCTTTTAGCCACCTTTCGCTTCTAATCAGTATTCACTTACGCTTAGGCTAGGCTTTAATCCCTCCAGTGGGGGTAAAGATCAACAATTGGTGTTGCTTGGGGTGTACGGCTCACTAATAAAATAGCTGCTGTTTTATTTTTTGTTCTCCTCCGAACACAACAATTTTTTCCCGGCAGCGTACATTAGTTTTTCGAACCAGACTTTGCACAGTTTAACCTTCGGCAATCTCAAGTGTGGCGCTTAATGTTTGTTCAACTTTTTACGACGTGTGACCGCTGAAGAGTTTTCGAGCCAGACAAAAGTCGGCCGTTTTATCTGCGACTAAGATCTGTCGCGCACTAGGGTATGCTGTTCTCTATTAGGTCAGAGCGTTTTCTGTCTGACTTACTGGTGCAGTTGTTTGTTGAGCTACGGATTTGGAAGTTTCGGCAATTGATCAGCCGAGTTGGCCGGGCATTTAAACGAGTTTCTGGGCGCAATAACAAGGGGCACTTTTTGACCTGCCTTAGGGTGCGCACACGCAGCCACCGTAGAGAAACTAAAACCCATCTGCCTGACATCATGCGTATTTGGTCCTTTGCCGTCACTAGCAACAATGTTTGGAGGTCGCGCGCAAATTTTGACGCCCGTTTATTGACCGGGCGAACGGAAAGGAAAAAAAGCGAGGCGAATCTCAGTTGAGAAAAGTTGGCAGCCGAGATGATTCGGCCGGCCGGCCGGCGAGCCAAGGTCGTTTGTCCCAAAATTATGGCGCCATATCAAAACGCGCTCTAAACCGGTCTTAGGACGGACACCGGCCGCTCCCCTAAAATTCTGAATGACAGTGGCGCGCACGTAGCGCCGTTCCTACGCAAATTAAGACATATGACAAGCCTGATGATACGTTCATTGACTTTGCTCCGTCAGTTAAATCAATCAATTGAATGGCGCACTTTTTAGACTTCCGCTGACGAACCGAACTTCGATCTCAACCAACTCACTGCCGATGAGCTTCAGGAAACGTTCGGAGTCTCACACACTGAACACGGTAAAACTACCGTATCTTACTGTTCTGTGTCAGTTCAAGTACGGTAAATCTAATCGACGCTGTACAGATGAATTACGACTTAGAATGTGTACTGTACATGACTGCTTTGCTTATTGTGTAAGGGCAATAAGCAGATGAAGTAATAAATTACATAAATAATTGATCAAATTCTTACGTAATTTGCAGTGAGGGACGAGAAAATCGTTACCGATCATTATTATTATTGAGAAAGAGGGGAAGTTATATAAAAAGTTTTTCTGGTTAAGTGGAGACAGTTTAAACAAGATTGATGAAATAAACAAACATACAGTAAGACAATTAGAATGCATATGTAGTTGGCACTGTAACAGTACATGGTGTTGCTGCCGTATACAGTACGTATGGTTTACGTCCCTGGGCAGTGGTAACACTTGGTACCACTACCACATATGGTATGAATTTGAATGAAGTGGTGCGTGCCATGCATGGTACCTGTACCACCACAGCGACCAAAGGGAAGTATTCCACCATCATAGTGCCCGAACAAGGGGTTATGATACGGGCACAGAGCCCGTGATGCCACGTATAGCCCCGTTACCATATATGGCGTTAAGTGCCTGACTGTGTATTGTTGACTACCGGTTAAAGTTTCAGTGCCTCCTCACTTCACAGTAGTCCCTCAGCCAAGGTTCAGGAACGGAGGAGTGTTGGACTTTGTCGATCTGCCCATACAAGGGCAGACCAGGCGAATCGGTCAGTTCTACCCAACCGACGAGCAAGTGTTCGCACCGGACATGGTGACGGTATTTCGAAACGGGAACGAGAGTCGTCTAGACGTTGGAGAGAGAGCGCATAGGACCTGTCACTTTCACTCAAAAGCCAACAATTCGCTGGCCGCTATGTCAACCTGCGACGGCAACTTTGTGAGTTTGTTTCGAATGCGCCTTTAGAGTCCATAAAAGTTCAAAACGCGGCCGCAACTGTTTTCCGACGTCACAAAGTCTGGCCGGCGCCTCATTAAGCGGCCTGCGTGGAAGCCGTAAAAGTCAGAAAATCGGTGGTGTAAAAAGGTTTATTCGCGCCGGCTGGCTGGGTGCGTCTTCTTTCAAGGCCGTTCTATCTGGGCTCAGACACAAAAACTAATCTGATTACCTGGCAACACGTTCTGCGTCACAAAACACCGGGTTAAAGTTGCTTGCAATAAGACTAGACTGCACTTTCAGAGGGGCATTCTGGTTCAGTCGACAGGCACCTACGTACTCCATCCTCTACCGGACAGACATCAGCCGCGACTGAAACGATCCACTCAGCACTCTCTACAAAGACTACACATTCTCTACAAACGCGATGCCACTGCTACTAGGAACCAAGCTGGCTACACCCAAGACACTCAAAAACATTTCTGTGGAGTCGGTAGGTTAGGTCGCCATTCTTGCACAATTGCAGAGCCTTTTTCCGCCCGCCTCACGCCGCTTTAAGGTGTTAGCTTGGACTTAGGCAAGCTAAAAGCTTTCATTTGCCTGCCGAGTGGTGGAATAGGCCGGGAATCATTTTCTGACGAGCAATCTTTGGTAGGCCCCTTCCTGTCTAAATAGTTCTGACGAATTCTAAAAGAAAAATTCTATAAAATGAAAGGAGTGCCACTAAAAATCAGAGACCATTCTTATACATTCTTATTCTTACACATGTATGCTCGGTTGGATAGATACAAAAGCATGCAGGAATCTGTTGTGACACACGGTGACAGACAGCCACTCTGAAACCCCTGAGACACAACATGATGTCCTGGTTATTCATTTTTTTCCGATCATGGTTAGTTTACTCTGGGGAAGGGGCTCTCACTGTTTTGTACCCTGTAGACGTACTGTACGAATGCTCAATTGTTTGACAAACAATTTCGCACGCCTACATGCGTAGATTTTCTTTCAGAATCAAGTTTCGGCTCAAGCTCTTTCGTTAACAGTAATGAGAACATGGAAGTTTCTAATCTGGATCTTGGTGTACTGGCGCACAAATTAACGCAAGGAAAGGATCTTATTGTATGGGAGTAGAAGTTCAGTATCATATCATTCTAATTGGTTGGCTTCAGGTGGAATTGGCAGTATTTGTTGACGAAAAGTTATGGAAGAAATTCTCGAAGAAGCACGGCGGCTACGCAGACACCAAGCTGCGCGAATATGTAGCTACAGTGATAAACAATGTAAGCCTTCTGTTAATGACTGGACTGCATGGTGTGTGATAGAGCGGTAGTTTATCTAGATCCAAATCATGTACGAGCAACCAACTCTGACTCCTGGTATCAAGTTCAAAGTGATCAGATACGAAGTTTGGAAGCAACAGCCGGTAACAGCTGTAGTCACAGGCAAAAACCAGCAGTTTTTGCTTCAGAGGCAGTTACATGGATCCTACCATAAGTATGGAGAGGCACAGAAGTATCTGAATAAATTCTGCAAATACCAACGTCGTAGCTCGCTCAGAGACTGGGATCTCGCTCTGCTCTTGACTGGGTAAAAGCAGTCGATTTTCTAACCTACTTACTGCTGTCATTTTACAGTTTGATTTCGTGAGGGGTGAGTAAAACCGTCCTTTTTCATTAAAATCGAACTTTTGAGGTAGAGTCGGTCTGATGGGGTAGCTGAGAAGACAGTCTAAGGGGTTTAACCGCCATTTTAGCCATGTTTCTCTAGTTAACATTTAAAATAGACTATAAATTGGTTAAACAATTTCTTTCTGTGATGGGATTTTGTCTTTAGCAAATTGGCAGTTATCTATCTTTCAACGGTTTCTCTTGTTGAAAGTGAAAATCTTAAGGGGCCGTCCATGGCATAAACTACCTACGACATTCAAAAATTCAAAATTTTGGCCCTACCCTCCTCCCGACGTTTTCAGCACAGTTGCGGACAAAAGCTTCCTAGGCACCTAAAAACGTTACCGTTTTGAACACCAACCCCACCCCCTGCGACGTTTTCCGACGTTCAACCGACCAACCACCCTACCTCCCCTCTCTGAATGTTGTAGTTTATGAAGGGCCCTAAGCAAAGCACCATCATACTGTAACTTGGTTTAGTCTAATCTCAAAAGATTATAGGTTCGACATCCACCGAGGAAGTCACTCACGAACGATCAGCGGCATTGCTCGATTACATGGAATGTGCGACCCGTGGAATTCTTGCGCTGTTACAGAGGGCCTTGATTTCACTGCTGTTTTTATCGGAACCCACGAATTGGGACACAGGTTAGGATGCATCCACACTTACTAAAGTAATCTACTGTTGCTGTTCAGTGTATGCGTGCGTTCGCTGGAGTTTAAAACTTTGCGCGTGCTGTTGCTGGGGCTGAGCCTGTTTTGTTTGAGAATTTTTTGTGTCTGCACCGTTTTTCTAGCGTAAAGAGCGGTCGTCGATCACTTTGTAGGTCACAGTCGGCAGGGATTAGTAAATGCCACAGCTACACAAAAGACCTGTAAATTAGTCTCAAGACACGCATTTTCCGAAATACTGCAGCTACGTATGTACCAGTGGCGTTAACCGAAACCAGAGTTTAGAGAGTAGAAGTGGAGCGATAAAAATTAAGTCAGGAGCCCGTTAGGAATAGGCTGCTCTCTTACACAAAACTGGGTTTGTAGTTCAGTTTACGTGTCAGGTTAGGTTATGCCTGCCTTTCAATGTCTCAGCTGCAGGCAAAGCAAGTTTGAAGCGATCTGACTTCACTTTAAACCACACATCAACCTTTATCGTGACGTTTCATCAAAGAAACAGAGCTTTCCATTGATCGAAAAAACTTGACTAGACTCACAGTTGGATTTGAAGACATAGTATGCAAATTTTAGCCTTGGTATGGGTCACGATGAACCATACTGTTCGTCCAAGTACATAATGTCAGCCTCGCTGGGTCCAGGCAAGACCACGTGGTCGAGTTGCAGTCTCAAGGACTACCACAGGTTCATTGATCAACTGAAGTACTGCTTTTTGGGTGGCAGAAGTGCAAATAAGTGAAGTAAAGAATTTAGTCGCGGCTGGCGCATCAAAAACTGCATGAAGACGAGCAATCGCAAAACCAAAATGGACGTAAAGTCCGGATCGCTGCCTGGACAAGTCTACAATGCAGACAAACAATGCACTCTGATGCATGGAAAGGGCTATGTACAGGTTGGTTTTTTATGTGATTCAATTCTATGCCAAAACATAACCAATAATCTCACTTAACTTCATTTACCCCTCCAGACTTGGTTAAATGAGGCCTAAGGGGTTCCCCTGACCTACCTCCCATCAGAAATGATTTTGAATAATTGTGTACAGAACAATACGATAAAACTATACTTATAAGTAGCATATTTTAACCATAACATCTATTAATAGTGTGTTGACCCCCTGTACGGGCAAAGGCCAAATCCCCAGATTGCCAGGGGTCTAGCTAAGTACAAATTTCAGATTACCCCTCGACGCGGTCATTATGATGGTGTCTGCTACATGATGTGGTGTGGGCGGAGTCAGTTTGGCCGTATCATTACAGCCCATCCAGCATTGGAAGGCACCATGTGTGCAAATGCGAAGTGGTGCAAGCAAGGCAAATGCGTGGCCTGGAACTCTGGTCATAGTGCACCAAAGAAACCTCCGGCAGGAGTTATTGTAAGTTGTCAAATTTATCTGTTATAGAAAACAACAACCCACTTTGCAGGTGAAGAATGGTGGTTGGTCCAGTTGGACTGCCGTTGGGTGCCATCAGTGCAAGTGTCATTTGAGAGAAGGCATTGGAGTGCTCAAGTCTAGTCGTTCTTGCACAAATCCGGCTCCACAAAATGGAGGCAGGGATTGTGCAGGACCAAAGGTATGACTTCCTGTTTGCGCTGCACTGCATGCAGTGCTATAC
The DNA here is from genome assembly GCA_030248155.1 of Sabatieria punctata. Classification (NCBI taxonomy): domain Eukaryota; kingdom Metazoa; phylum Nematoda; class Chromadorea; order Araeolaimida; family Comesomatidae; genus Sabatieria; species Sabatieria punctata. Next base: position 126,864 of record JASANB010001289.1, read on the forward strand.
TTCAGGTGATGGGTATTGTTTGTCAGCGAAGCTGCAAATCCAGTAGCACTAAGACAGTTCAACAGCACATGCGAGATGTGTGTACCAATCACAGAAACACTAGGAGAGATTGGGAGATCACTGGAAATGGAGAACAGTTGACCAGACATCCTTCCAGGGCTTGCAAGGTCAGCCTCAGGCATTCGCTTTTAAGATTTGTGCCAGCGAGTGATCTAAAATTCATTTAGGTGTTCTGCGTAGTGCGAAATAACTTCGCTGGTTCACGCAACTACCGTTTTTATGGCAACAACCTACCCGATGGTACTCCCTGCGGCACTGGGTCGTTTGAGAGATACTGTATAGATGGCCGTTGCTTGGTAACCCAGACAGAATCATCATACCAATTGATAAACTACACTAACTGCTTTTCAGCCGCTGTCTTGTTCTGATCAGGCACTAAGCACAAGGGACATGGGCTGTCCTACAAGTAATTCTGCTCACAACTATTTCTACAGGTTATGAGTGTGCCTTTTTAGCTAGCTGCAACACAAAGAACCTCAGAAAAAGCGCACGGCCAAGTTCCTGGACTGAGTGGTCGGTTTGGTCTCAGTGCAGTGCCACTTGTGGTTCGGGATCAAAGCGGCGTGCCAGACGATGCGAGGGTTCAGGTTGTGTGGGCAATGCAAAAGAAACTGCTTGGTGTCGTGTGCGATCCTGCAGGTCTGATTGGACTAGTTGGCAGAGCTGGAGCTCTTGTACGCCTTTGTGCTATTGGTTGTCTGTGACTGTCAGTTTGCCCGTTTGCAGGTAGTGTTTCTTGTGGTTCTGGAAAACGAACCCGCTACCGGTCATGCTCAGGCTCAAACTGTTATGGCAACAAGCAGGAGCAACGTACATGCAACCAAGGTAGAACATGACTGACTGATCATTTGAAATTCATAGAAATTTTGAACTTATTAACAGTAAGCATGCTTGACAAAACAAACTTCTAATCAGTTTTCGATCAGTCAGACCCTCAGCCCCCTCAATCCTGTTGATCGGTATGATGGTGCTAAAACAGTTGCTGCTCAGGTTATTGTCCCTGGAGTGGGTGGTCAGGCTGCAGTGCGGCCTGTGGAGGAGGAACTCGCAGAAGATCTAGAAAATGTCCAGGTGGAGGGTGTCACGGTCTTTCTTATGAGGACAGCAAGTGCAACACGCACACTTGCGGAGGTTCCTGGACCAACTGGAGCAACTGGAGTCACTGCTCAGCCACTTGCGGCGGCATCGGCTGGAGAAAGCGAAGAAGAACATGCTATGGCAGCGGTTGCTCACGGCCAAGCGAAACTGTCAAAGAGCGCTGTGGCTTCAAGTATAGCCTCAAGCATCTGTTCTGTTAAGCAGGTTTGTGCTTTTAGCTACTGTGACTGGAGCAGTTGGAGTGCATGTAGCTCCACCTGCGGAACGGGCAGACGCACCAGGTACAGATCCTGTCCCTATGGAGGATGCAAGGATGAAAAGAACCCCACTCTGACCTCCTCGCAGACCGAGTCCTGCCTACTAGGAGCCTGCCGTGGTGGAGTGAGTAAGTGCAGTTGCATTTTTGGAAGTGAAGATAATTGTGTGATACCTGCTGTTGTTCAGCATGGACTGAATGGACGGGTTGGACCAAGTGCAGTGTCAGCTGTGGTCGTGGAGTGAAAGGCAGATACCGCAGATGCATCGACTCGAATGGTGACTTGGATGACGGTTGTGCAGGGGACAGCCAGGACCGAGCAGACTGCACCATGGGTTCGTGTGGCAAGTGGAATAGTTGGTCCTCTTGGACATACTGCTCACGCAGCTGTGGCGGACTGGGCAAAAAGAGCAGAACTAGGTCACTTGACCTATGCTTGTTCAGCCAGTTTACTGTGCGCCTTTCAGAGCTTGCATAGGGGCCAGTGATTGCTCAGGGGTTAGCGAACAGACAGACACTTGTGGCACTCAGAAGGCTTGTCCAAGCAGATCCTTCTCTGGCAGCAAAGGCCAGTGGTCTCCATGGAGTGACTGGAACGCTTGCTCGGCTACATGTGGAGGCGGTAGAAAGAGCAGACAGCGCGGCTGCATGAAGGTATATTCAAGATGTTTTGGCCTTTGGACTATCTACAATATTCAGAATTTCAAAACTTCGCATCCCCCCAACCTTTCTGATACACCCTCAAAATTGCAACTTTTTTACTGAACAGTCAGTCTGGCAACACTCTGGCTCTGAAAGTATGTAGTACTGCAGAGATTACGGAAACATAAACAGTTTGACAGTGAATTACAGCACCTTTCGGTGTTTAAAACATGAACTGTGGCCTGTCACAGTTCCCCAACAGTTAACACTACACAACCCGACTCTCCTGTCTGAAAATTGCAGTATAGCTAACCCCCATTCAGCTTAGCTGCCACCGCGTTTGATTTTGTTTACTTGCGTTGCTAGTTAGTAGAGTTGTTGATGGTTAAGTACATATAGTCAGTTTAAGGGAGCTTGCGAAGGAGAGACGATAGAATCAGCCAGTTGCAGTACAGTGCCCTGTGGTGGCGATCACGCCTGGGGAGACTGGAGCAGCTGGTCGCAATGCTCTCGTTCCTGTGGAGGTGGTCGACGGACCAGAATAAGGTAGTCAACAAACGGAAGCTAGCTACTCTTTGCTTCTTAGTCTGTCAGAGTTTGTCTAGCCAAAATTAGGAATGCAACGTTGCTGGATTGCAAAATTGTAGTGTCTTCCATACGGAATAGGGTGATTTGGATAGTGACTGCTTGTTTTCAGAACATGTTTCTCTGGCAACAACTGTCCAGGCTGGCCGCGAGAGTTTGAGTCGTGCAGCAAGGACGCCTGTAAGAACAGCAATCTGCCTCTGTATGGCCTCTGGACTGCCTGGAGTCAGTGGAGCGACTGCAGTCAGACTTGCGGCGGAGGAGTGTACAGACGACAGCGCAAGTGCTACAGAGGTCAGCAGTGCCATGGCAAGAGTTACGAGGAGAAAACCTGCAAAAGAAAACCGTGCGCACAATGGGGAGGTAGGTGTTGTTTCCTTCAAGTAGGAATGGCACATTTTGCATTCCTAAAAGCGTTTAGGCTGGGGTCACTGGTCAACCTGTAGTCAGTCGTGTGGTAATGGCAATCGAAAGAGAGTACGCAACTGTTACGGCTGGGGCAAGTGTTACGGCGACGCCCAGGAAACGAAGCAGTGCAGCAAAGGCAGTTGCAAAACGTAGCGGTGGCAGCAAGCTGATTGCTGATGTGCAGCTTTAGAACGCAGACAAACTGCCACTGTATTCTGTGCATGCATTGCATACTGCGCTCTCTCTCTCTCTGGCCAAAGACTGTGATACTACTGCGTCTGGTAATACTTGGGCTTGATAATAATATCTCGTCTCCTCTGTACGAGGCAGGTTGCGAGCTCATGTGTCTGTTCCTGAATGTATTACTTGTTTACTTGAGTGTCTATCCAGTGTTGCTGTTTGCTGAAATCCAAATAACTCAGGTAAATGCCATCCTGCCAACGCATACATTACATTAAACAATCAGCAAGCAAAAGTCCTAAAATTGTTCTGGCTTGTTAAGATGCATTTTGCGAGAAAGTCAGCTTTGAGGGAGCAAGCAGGGTCATCTCACGGATCTGGCTGATATCTGTCAAAAAGAGCACAGTCGAAGACCAACGGTGCATGCATGCCCAGCCGGCCGCCGTTCCTGAAAGCTGTCCGCATTAACGCACAGCCGGCAGGCGCGGCCTCTGGGCCAAAGAAGAATACGCGCCTCCAGTTTACGCCGCACGCGCGTGCACAAAAAGAAGAAAATAGCGAACGACGCGAAGGCCCGATGGGCGCAAGGTTTTGCACTTCTTTCTGCGCCAGGATTACGATTCTTGTTTTGCTTCGCTTCTATACTGGATTGATTAACAGTATATGCATTTATGTTTTTTCCGACCCTTAGGGAAAAGACCGGTTTTTTTCGGAAAAGACACAGCTCACATCCTTGGGTGTGTGTGTTGGAACTTTGGAAGCAGTTCGAAAACGTAACAATTCATCTTTGTGGGGTCCCATCTGCGCGTGTAAATTGAGGTTTCCGGCCGGAAGCTAAACACTTTAATTGGCCAGCTGACGCTTGAAGCTGTATTGCTATAATTACGTCTTGCCACCTATGGATTAGTCTAGTGATGTAAACGAGTCTCGGCTAAACTAAAAAACGCGGAATAGCTCGGTGTTTTGAAAACTCGTTTGTCGCGTCATGGCCGTGGTAGTGTTGTTTCATACCGGATTTTTCAAATGCGTATGTGAATGCTTATACGCATTTCAATTACAAGTGCTATAAGTTTGCGTATACGAACGCATTGCAAAAACTAATGCGTATTTTGCGTATTGCGTATGCGTAATGCGTAATTTCAGAAACACTCAGAAGTTTTTGGAAATTTTTCAGTTTTTTCCCATATCTAGCTAAGCGGGTAGGTTCCGGAAGCGTGGAGCACAGCGCCAGAAAGGCCACCATAGTGTTATCAAACCAAGTGTATAGGCCAATTCTGTATCTAGGGAAATGAGTGAATGGTGATCGTTTGTGTGGAGACTATCAGAGATAAAAAAAATTGGCCAAAAAGTGTAGCGGTGCCGCTGAGGTGGTGTAGCTCCGGTTGTATGGGGTCGCTGATGTTCGAACATGCACCGTTGATGTTCGTTTAACCTCTTTAGCATATTTGGATATCAGCCATATCTGTCGTTTCTAAGTTGACTTTCTCACAAAATGCATGTTAAAGATGCATTCAGGCATTCAGTTTAGCTAGATTCGCTCTGGATCGGGAGAAATTTGCGTTCAAAGTTGAGACCAACAGTATTTCTTGAGTGGCACTACTCGCTACCATGAGCATATAAACCGTGTACAAAGCAGTTTTTCTTATGTAGTTTTTGCTGCTGATTCCGAAAATAACCATATTTTTGTTCTACGTTCCGCAGTTTTGAAGATATGGGCATTTTAATGATTTGTGAAGAATATGGCTGCACTTATAAGGGCCCGTCCATAAACTACACGTTCAAAAATTCAAAATTTTGGACCCCCACCCCTCCCGACGTTTTTCGACTTTTTCAGAAGACCCCCCCCTAAAAACTACAACGTTTTTGCCTGACATCCCCCGACTAAACTTCGTACTGTGTCCGACATTAGAAAATATTCAACAAAATCGACATGACACTGTAGAAGCTGTGAAAAAGAATTTTTTTTAACAGTGAACTACCATTTTACCGAGTGCTACGGAGGCAAACCTTTAGGTCAATTTTCTACGTACTGCACATGTATGTCAGTGTGTAGCTAAGATTCTGGAAAGGTTTGCAAGGCAGATTAGTCTAATCGGAACAGCCGAGTGACTGACAGACCTCTTTAGGGCTCCTGTTGAGTTATAGGTAAAACTAACGAAAATGAAATTAATTAGGAGTTGGGCCGGACAAAACTACGGAAGCTACTCTGAAAGCTCCTCAATGTACGTGACTTGCCTTCCTGTCTCCATTGACTGATCTGAACGGGTCCATTCAGCCGGCTCAAAATGTCAGTCAACCAGTCCAGCCATCTGCCAATGGAAATGGCCACTCCCTGCGCTTCACTGATCTTTCTGCGCCAGTTTGTGCACATGCGCACCTATGAACTGTTCTCCCTTCGATTCAACGGTTACACCACCGGGGCGTTGATTTTGTTCGGCCTGGTTGGCACCTGTCTCTTGTTCAGACAACTGCTGGACAAGCGCAGAATATTCAGGCACCGGTTGGGCGCTCACCTCAAAATGCTGTGTCTGTTGGACGTGCTCTTGTTGGTCACCACCTTCCTGTCCAGTTCTCTGTTGGCTGTGTTGAATAAAGGCATCACCAGATACTACGGTCTTGCCGCCTATCTGCTGTTCATTTGTTACCCCATCGAAAACTTCACTGTTACTGCTAATCTCTGGCAAATCGTCGCTATTACTGTCGAAAGGTCAGCTCACCTAGCTTCTTTCCGTTTAAAGTAGTGAACCAAGACTGGGGCTGGCTGAGTGCTGCGGTCAGGTCAGACCCCAGTGTGCATTTTCAAACCCCATTAAGTTATTCAGGCTATTACTAAGTTTTTGCGACAAGTTTACTAATTTCGCAGGTTCGCGAAAGTACAGACCGGGCCAGTTAGATGCGCACGAAACTTTATTCTCGTACTTCTATAGTCTGTTAAAAAACTGAGCGAATGCGGATATGAAAACGGATACGAAGATTAAAATCACCAAATGTTGATTTAACTAATACTAAATTTAAATGTATTTAATTTTCGTGGCCATCCCTTCATTTACATAGGTATCTGTTGCTGGTTTGGTCTTGCTTGCTGCAACTTTTGTGGTCATCAATCAATTTTGTTGAAATTTTAAGCACAAAATGCGCACATCCTCAGAACATTTACCCTTTTTGACGACGGGCACGCCGGCGCAGTTGGTGTAGTGGTTTAGGCTGCATGGCCACTGTGCGCGGCGTCGAGCGTTCATCCTCTTAGCGCGGCAAGTTTCTTGCGTAAAGAGTTGGTCGTCGGCACAAAGCCCCACCCAGACCACAGAAAGCTGGTTATAGCGAGTAGGTAAAATGGGAACCGACTGGATCTGCCGTTGCACCGAAAGCCGCTCCCCAAAGCACGCTTGTGTTGGAAGAAAAGAAGATCAACGAGGTCAGGGGCTGTCTGAGAACCAGCAATAAGGCTTAAGCCGGTTTAGTGCCACTGGCCAGGCGGTCGTTGGAATCTGACAGCACCATAATGTCACCACGACAGGCACTCTCATACGTGACTGGCACCCAACAGCATGGCTAAGAGTGGCTTGGCAGTGAAAGAAGGGCACAGCCTCAGAGATAACGATAGTAGTGGTCGCGAAATCGATCGTGCAGGTCTGATCGTAGGGCCGTACACGTATGGAAGAGCATACCTAGCGGTTGGAGTGACAGACTTGGCTAAGTTTCTGAGAGTAAAAATTCTGTGGATTTGTGCATGTTGTGTTAAAATTTCTTGACAAAAACAAAAGTTACAGCAAGACGAAACCAAACCAGTGATAGATAAATGGTCAGAATCCATCCATATATGGAGTATAGTCGTTTTCCTTTTGGAGGTTGAGGTAAGGTTGTTGTTTGTGTTCTGTCTCACCTCGTCTTTGTAGATATTTGGCAGTCTGGCGACCCCTTCAAGAGCGATCGCGAAACGCAATAGCACCGGTTAAACTGATATCGACAGTAATTGTGCTGTTTTGTGCTCTACTCAACATTCCGATCTTTTTCTATGAGTACATAATACAACGCTGCGTGGTGCTGGATGACACTGGCTCCGTCATTCTCAGTGTCAGTCATCAGATAAAGAAGCGGGATGCGTTCAGCGACACCTACTTCTACGGTACCTTCCGACTATGTACATAAAGCGGTGGCAAAAAAACACAGCCTGGTCTTTTTTCCAATTTTCCGAATAATTTCAAATGGCCGCAAATGAATTTTCAACCAAATCAAAAGATTTTTGGCACCATTATTATTATTCAAAGTTTTCGTGTTCTAGCTGTTCGTCTGGTGCCAGACTTGATCTTCCGCTGTCCGCTGCCGTTTGTGCTGGTTCTGGGTTTCACAGTGCGCACATTACAGTTGGTTTTCCGCAAAAATACCCTGCGTTGGAACCAGAATAGGCACCAGTCCAAACGGATCACCATTGTCCTGACGGTTGGTATCGCTTTTCTGTTTTGCAAGTTTATTTAACCAAGGAAGCTAATTTATAAACAAAAACTATGTGAAATGAAATTTATAAATACAGCGTTGGCGAAAATTGGCCCTGATTTTTTGTCGACTTCACTTGAATGAAAAGACTTTTAGTACGGTTAATATTATTTCTTAAAAGTGTGTTTTGGCCAAATGTTAGCGTGGTAGTATTCTGTTACCCTGAATTGTGCCCTTCTGAATTGAACTGAACTGACCCGAATTTTCCGACCTTAAAGTTGAATATGCATATCTGGATTTCTACTTTCAGTCAAGATGAAAATTTGGCATTGTCAAAAATTACAGTATTGGTGCTGTCCTCTGCGCATAATGCAGGGCTACGTATACGAAATGGATTTCAATTGCCCCAACTAAAGCAACATTATGAACACCCAAATTAGGGTATACAGTCGTGCGTTATGTTCACAGGGCACCACCCTCATTTTTGACAATGCTGATTTTTCACCTTCTCTAAAAGTAAAAATCCGCCTGATTTTTACCGATTGGTATTTTTCAGATTCATATGTTTAAATTTGGCGTCTGAAAATTCGGGTCAGTTCATTTCCGAAGGGTATAACTCTAGAGGCTAGGAATTGGCCAAGGTAAACGTTTTGCAAATTATAGTAATCGTGCCAAAAATATTTTCATTCAGTTAAAAGTTAACTCGTTTGAAGATTCGGAAAACTCGAAAGTTCTTTTTTGGCCAACACTGTGGTGTGAAAAATATATACAGTCATGTCTCGTTAATCCGGACCTCGTTAATCCGGATATTCGCCTTCCGGACAAGATTAGGCCGGGTCCCAATTTTCCCCCATGTTATATGACTCGTTAATCCGGATCCGGATTCGTTAATCCGGACAGAAGATTTGGGGTCCCAACTTCGAAATTTGTATGGTAAAGTGATTCGTTAATCCGGATTTTGTTAATTTGGACAAAATCCATGCGCAATTTTCCAATTCAGGTGTGAAATTTCAATTGAACAATGCTTTTCGTTGAGTCAGAATGTGATTATTTTTGCCTTTTTAGGAGCTTTAATCAGCTGAAATAAGTTTTTGGGTTTTAATTAGGAGGTACAGCTGCAGAATCTGATATGCAACTAACAAAAAGGTGTAATTAAAGCCTTTGACCCGACAAACAGTGTATTAGCTTTGATTCGTTAATCCGGAAATTCGCTAATCCGGACAAAATTGGCCGGTCCCAACTTGTCCGGATTAACGAGACATGACTGTAGCTTGTAATTTTCAATAAAGAACCGGCAGCGTTTCCAGGTGCTGGTGGTTAAGTTTCTGCTCTGCAACTCGCTCTTCATGGCTAATACAGTGATAGAGCTAGTGAAGGTGCAGTCCAACTACTACTGGAAGCTGTTTCGCCTGAAGCTTTTCCTCACCGACATCTCCAACTCCTTGCTGGTGCTGCACAGCGCCACCAACTGGCTGCTCTTCTACGAGTGGTCCCTCAACAGACGACTCAGACGATCCAGCACCGCCGCCAGACCCGCCATCTCATTCAAGCCGGCCGACGTTTCAGCGCTGCAGCGTCTCTGGTCTCGCAAGTTTCCTGTGGAGGTGGGAAGAGGACTGATCCGAGCTGCAGCCGACACAAACGAACATGTCGGTCTCTTCTACAATCTAGACAGCGCCGATGAGGACAGACATTTGCTCAGGCTGCATGCAACTGCAATTGGCAATCTCATAGGTCGGTTTGCAGTTTCCGTCGGAATGCTGTTTGTTCGTTTGTTCTAGTTGCATTGTCCTTTCGACATCCCACCCACGCTCTTAGAATATTTCAATGGAGTGCCCTGCCTACAAACATGGTTTCCCTTTGCTGTCGATACCCGTTTATCTACTAGCCATCAGTGGCTTTCGGTGGTCTGGGTTGGGCTAAATGTTGACTAGTGCGAATCGCTTCGATTGGTTCCGATCCCACAAACAACTGCTCTCGCACAATTCGCAGACGCAGTGACACACGGGATAGCGTAAACGACTTTTGATCAGTACTGAAAGAGAACCCCATTTTGATCAGTAGTGAAACCGTTTTTCCTTCCTACCTTAACTGGAAAGGGGCACACCTCCTCTCCTTGCATACCTGCTACTGATCACAGTCATCCCTGAAGAAACGTGCACCCCTGAGGGCATGCGTGGCGTAGCACATCCACGACAACCGCACAGCGGTATAATCGACTGATTTGTTTGCAGATCAAGTAATCAGTGAGCTCTCGTCGAACTCGATCGACATAGCCGAAAAGATCCGCACCGAGCTACAGTTCATGCACCAATGTGCCAGTGTGCGACTGACTGCCGGTGACTGGACACAGATGAGGAACTACCTGAGACAGGAGCTGCTCAGCAACACAGAGACAAACCACAACCAACATCTGGAGCAGCTGGTGACACGGTTTGTGTCACTGCTGCTCTACGAGGTCAAGTCCGGCTATCTGTGCGAGAACGTGCGGCGCAACAGTGTGCGCGCTATGTCTTGCCGCAGTTTGCAGGACTATGACTCTGAGCTGGTCACTCTGCTCAGCGGCAACTCTCTCACTGTACCGCAACAGAGACATCGGTCGCTCTGTTCAGATCGCGCTTCTACTTCCCTCATGCAAACTGTGCTTTAGCCAGTCAGTGAAACAACAACGTTGTCGTATGTACTGTACATACTGACGTCTTTTAAGTTTCAACGCTTCTGAAGAATGCATAAAAATCTAGAAGGATTGCTTCCAGTTACACTGGAGTACCGGAAAATTATTCCTCGGGTCTTGCCTCCCCTGAAAAGTCGAGCTTCATCAATGGAAATTCGAACTGTTGCCCAAAATTTTAGAATACGCTCGTATGAACTTTGCTTACATATGTAATTGTCAGTTCAGCGAACACCCAGCAATTTTTGCTCTGTTCCATTTCATTTACAGTGGGCAAGAGATCGAGTTCCTCTACAACTGGTTAGATGTCCAAGTCGCTCCGATGCCTCTATAAAAAGTTATTCGCAAAAAACCGCCAGGTCGCTCCTTTATTGGACAGACTTTAGGTGCATATCATAGCGGCCGGAGTAGTTAACGATCACTACACTAGGAAACGACAAACACTACAAAAACAGTTTAAACTGACAGAACTTTAAAAAGTCGCACAGATACATCTGGCAAGTTTCTCAGGTTTGAGCTTGGTGTTCAGATCGACAAGCACAACAAAGACACAGATCACCAGCCGTTTCTAAGTCAGATCAGAACAGATCTTATACAAGATCAACATAGAAAAAATTGTTCGTCAGTATCACAACATAAAGATAATTTGCCATAAAGAGTGCACAGTACATAGAGGTTCATCTGTAGAAGAGCTTGAGCACCGGCTTGAGCAGGTTATCCACCGCCATACATCGGCGCAGAAGTAGACTCAAGTTTCCGTCCTCTGCCGAGTAATTGGCCAGAACGCCGAAGCCGCCGTGGCCAGCTCCGCCCTCCCTCACTCTGACCAGCAAATCGGCAAACTTGACCAGCCAATCAGAGTCGAGTCGGTCGTCCACGTGACCGCAGGCCAGCACCACTTGCTTTCGGCTTTCCTGCTCCTTCTCTTTGACGAAGTCGACAAGAACGTGAGCCGACTGTTCGTAGGCAGACAAGTCGCTTCCGACGGTGGCGCAGATCACCGAAGCGTACCGGTATACGAAATCGCCGACGAACAGACGGTTGTCGCGAGGGTAGTAGAGGCACATGCTGTCGGGCGTATGGCCCGGACTGTGCACTGCTTCAAGGTGGTCTTCTGGGTCGTCCCCCAGCTCTATCTGAAACTGGCCTCGCTAATACGCCTGTATTTCCTGTATTATGCAAGAAAGTTTGGAAAAATTAGCCTTTAAGAAAGCATTTTGGACCGATTCTGAGTGTAAAAATTGCAGAAATTAACAGTTTTAGTACTCTAATAATTCTAAATTCAGTCGTATTTCTTATTCGCGGCGAATTTTTTTCCTAACTCGACCAGAAAAGGTAGTGTACATACGTATTCCACCCAACAGCCCTGCGTTCGGTCATGGTTAACATATCGTAGAAATAATGGCATCATTTTTGTTTTAGATAAGAACAGAGGCCGTATTCACAAAACACGCTAGATGCAACTAGCGAGTTCGTTTCTAGCATTTGCTAGATAGTGCGTTCTTCCTAGCAAGTCTTTCGTATTCACAAAAACTAGCGCGCTGCTTTTCTAGCAGGCAGAGGCACTAGATTTTCTAGCGACTTCGGAGGTCGCTAGTTTGACGCACTACTTGTACAAAATGTGTATAAATCGTCGTTTGTTGTAAGTTATGGCTGACGTTGTGCCCATATTTGACATCCAGCAGGCTGGACGTGTTCGTTCCTAAGCTATCAACAATCCGCTTGAGTCGCTCTGCGATTTAGAACTGTACGAACGATTTCGGCTCAGTCGAGGTGCAATAGATTAATTGACGGCACTATTCTGATACACATACAACACTCATACATGTAACATGGTGGTCTGCCCCCCACTCGACTTAGGCTAGACTTCCCGGATGGGGACCGCCCAGACAATTTTTCCGACCTCTGTCCGATTTTTCTGGCAAGTACCGTAATTTTTTGAGCAAATTTTTGCCATTTTTTGCAATTTCAGGCACAAAAATTGCCAAAATCGCCTGTAAAACAGCACTTTTTAGCTGTATTTGGGCCCAAATTAGCGATGTTTTACGATTTTTGAGCGTTTTTAGTGCACAAATCCCCTATCAAAATTTGGGCTCACAGACCGTCCCGGTCGGCGCCAGACTCCCAACC
>JASANB010001290.1:0-72441 GCA_030248155.1 Sabatieria punctata
AACATTAGTTTATACTCTAGCTTTAGCTTAGACTTATGCTTAGGCTTACCTACCAAGCCCTACCAAGGGGGCAAGTCTTCTTGTATGATTCGCCAGAAGGTATCGTCGTCGCGTCAATTAGCCTTTAGTTGCATCCTGGTCGGACCGTAAATTGCGATGCTACCGTATCTACTAAATTTTTCGCGTCGAAAACCATAAACGATTTAAACGAGCAAGGCTTCCGATAGATTTACTTGGTATAGTATGCGGACAAAGAGATTAAAAATTACGCGTTGTTTCAGAAATGCAGAATTTCACCTTCACCCCAGCGGCTAAGTATGAACAGATGGCGAGTATAGTGAGTGCCGTTCAAAACGTAATTGAACTATAACTTTTCTTTCTCTGTACAGTACGTCAGTTTGATTTCAGTTAAAAAATGCAGGCGAAAAAGCAAAGCCTGAACCGAGACACTCCGATCCTTGGCGACAGTTTCTTGGAGATTCAACTACCGGTGGACAGACTCCCTCGCTGGAAGAGAATCAAATGACCGCTGCCAGTCCTCAACTTCCTAATGTGACTGTACAAAAGACTACAGTACGTTCGTTTAACGTGCTGCACACTAGATTCTTACTAGTGATGTAAAATTATGGAATTTGAATTTCAATTCAATTACAATTAAATTATGGCCTAAGTTTTCAATTTCAATTAAATTAAATTAAATTAATTGAAATAGTTTTCCATTATTTTCAATTACAATTATATTTTCAATTAAATTATGGAACCTCGAAAAATTTCAATTATGCATTTTTTTTCAATTTTTTTTTCAATTTTTTTTGAAAATTGTTCTATTTTTGCTGTTAAAAAACAGTGACAGTGACCCAGGAGGACTTAGAAAAATGTCCATTTTAAAAGCTTAGAGACAGCTGGTTAGCCTGCTGCCCAACCAGGCAAGAAAATTTTAAAAGGGTGCCCTTTAGAAACGCATAAAATGACATTCTTTGAGAAATTTACAGTTAGTTCATTATTTATTATATCAGTACATAATCTAAAGCAACATCACATATCCTAGGTACCTTCGCCAAAAAAGGGGGGTGTAAACCCACCATACATCTAAAAAGCACTGTTTTGACTTTTATGAACTACAAAATAAAAAGCAAAGCATAAAATATTAAAAACAAACTCAGGTCAGCATAAAAAGGTGACAAACCCTAAATAGGTGTTTGTTTGAAGTCATTAGCGCCTCTAATACTTACGCATTTCCTTACATTCATCACAGGAAATAATTGAAAATATAATTGAAATTCCAGGCGAATTTCAATTAAATTACAATTAAATTATGGCCCAACTTTTGAATTTCAATTAAATTAAATTAATTGAATTGAAATTAAAAACGGGCCAATTATGCGAATTTCAATTACAATTAAATTAATTTTTTACATCACTAATTCTTACACCAATCAGCGAACAGAAGTCAGTAAGTAGTACAACAGGCACTACGAACTACTGTTGTTTGCGTGTACGCATTATGCGATATTATTACGCAAATTATGCATTTGAAAGTTGAATTAATTTCATACGCATTTGAAATTCGTTGCGCATTATTATTACGCATTTCAAACACTACTGTAAGTGCATAATTTTGCTTAATGCGTAATGGTGAACTAAATTGAACAGAATATACGAAAATTCTCCAAAATTCAGTAGTTTTAATTAATTGTTCTGTATTTGTAGCCAGCACGTTACAACATATTTTTCCTAACCTAATATATACCTGTAAATTATTCACAGTAAAAGCGTTGTATGGTATTTACCAGGGATATTTACTTTGCTTTGCTTTGACTTTGTCTTGTGAAATGTTTCTTGACAAATAATTCAAAATCCTCTTTAAATCAAGAGTTCTGTTAGAAGCTTCCTGCGTCTAAAATCTGTTTCAAACATATACTCTACATAAACTTTACAAAGAGACTCTTTTTGCGTTGTAATTTACCATGTTGACATACTCTGCCAGGCTTGCTTTTCTTAAAATGGAAACCCTGGAGCGACGTAGAATCCGTGCAGATTTATTATTGTGCTACAAAATTTTAAATAACCTAGTTGAACTGGACCGTAACAAATACTTTAAATATAGGGAGGGTATTACCAGAGGTCATTCTTTTAAGTTAGTAGTAAACAAAAATCGTATAAACGCCAAATCAAATTTCTTTGCAAATCGGGTAGTTAATCAGTGGAACAGTCTTACTCAAAATCAGGTTGCAGCTCGCTCATACGGCGCTTTTAAGAAAAATGTTTCGGTTAAAGATTTTAGTCTACGGTTCGGGTAAGAGCTCCAGAGCCACCGAGCCGTCTTTCATATCCGGTTATATTCTGTCATATAGTCCTGGTCGTCCGTTTACTAACCCGTATTGATCTTATGTTGTGTACTAACACTACTTTGCTCAAATGATTTGATATGAGAGAAAAATAAATAAATAAATAAATATCATGTTGATCAAGTGAGGAAAACGCGTGTATGTAATGGGTGGGCAAAGCTTGTTGAAAATTACGCATTAGCCGATACACGCATTATGCAAATTTTGCTTTCATTTTCGCCATTAATTACGCATGCACATTATGCATTTGAAATCTGAATGCATTACGCATACGCATGTGCATTCAAAAATTCCGATACTAAACAACTGTACTATTTACCGTACGAACACATGTTTTTTGCTTCAACTGAGGGTGCCATTTCAATGCCAAAAACGAGATTTCAAAATCGATCAGTACAGTATTTCATTCAAAGTAAAAACTGGAGAAGTGCAATAGTTTCGATTTTCAGATCTTAACCTCCTTAACGAAGCCCCGGAAAATGAAGTACCGGAATAACGGTACGAAGACCGAATCGTTCTTGCCCCCGATTGGAAGTCCGCGTGACAAGATCTCAAAAACGAAAGAGAAAAGGATAAAGATAGAACTGAGCAACAGTCGCAATCAGCGCGAAACTTTAGAAATTGTGCACCGAACCACGAAGAAAGTATACACTGATGGCATTTTTAATCTTTTCTTACTAACTTAACTACAGGGTGTCTAAAAATGGACACATTCCCTTTGTTGCCATTACTGCAAATTTAGCTAAATTGGCTGAGGCTGAAATTTGAAATATAGGTGCCAAAATTGGGGAGATTTTGTTTGTTAACGTTTGGTGTAGGAAGCAAGAGTCAATCTACTGTTGCTAAGTAAATTATAATTGTAATTTTAATTATAGTTTTTAGAAATTTACTAATACAAGTAAATTATTTTATGACTAAATTATAATTTTAATTATAGTAAAAGTGAATTTTTTTTGCCTTAAGTAAATTATAGGTATAATTTTAATTATAGTTTTTAGAAATTTACTAATACAAGTGAATTGTTTGGTAAGTAAATTATAATTAAATTATATTTCAAATAAATTTACTTAGCAACGGTAATTCAATCCTGAGAAATTCAAGTATACGTGAAATTCGTTAATTTCAATGCCTTTAGGAATAGCGTTATTAACGGAAACTTTTCTTTTTGTCGTCATTTCTCCAAATGATCTGAAATTGGAGAAAGTCTGCAAACTGTGGGATATTTTATGTGTTAAAGTTTTATGTATATGTGAATATGTGAACATCTGGTTTTCCATGAGGAGCACAGAAAAAACAGATAATCCGTTTTCTCAGGACTGTCTCAATCTCAATGCATCAAATTTTAACACAAAATATGCCACAGTTCTAGTGAGTTTCTCCAAAATTCAGATCATTTGGCGAACATTCGCAGAAAAAGAAAAGTTTCGGTTAATAACCCTATTCCTAAAGGCATTGAAATTGACTAATTTCAAAAATTCTTGAATTTCTCAGGATTCAGTCAAGCTTCCTGCACCAAACTTTAACTCTTAGACGCAGAAATTTTTTGCGTGTCTGGCCATAGGGACATGGAATGCGTGCCTAAAAAATGGTAATCACGCAAAATGTGTTTATAAAATCACTGAAATTTTCAAAAAGACGTGACTGGTCAATCACGCGTTGTATGTAGCACTGTGCATAGTCTTTAAAAAAAGCGTGAGTGATCACTTTTTTGCACTTTTGTTTTCCAATCACATTTACACTAAAAACAGCCGCACGCAAAGCGTGATTCAATGTGGGGTACTACTCCAAATGGAGTAGCTTCTGCTAGTAAGGTTTAACACACAAAATCTTCCCTATTTCGTCACCAAGCTACCTACTGTATGTTTGGTCAAAACAACAATAAATGGCAGCAAAAAGAAAGTGTCCATTTTTAGACAGCGTAGTAGTAGGTAGACAGGTTCAGGTCACTCAGACAGAGCTGGAAGACATTGTAGAGCGGCTGTGTCGGCCGTTGGACCGTCGGGTACACTCAAAAGCGGTGCGCGAACTGTTGAAACGGGAGAAAGCTCACCTGCCTAAAGTGAGAAAGGTCAGACATCGCGATCTGAATGTGATTGTGGACAGACTTTGCCAGCCTCTTCTCTCGTCTGAACGCGCACCTTACATCGATCCCATTCTTAAGATTACACGTTAATATTCATCTCTATGTACTCTAGTTTCATACATGCAACAGGAGGGGTCTGACGATTTCTCACCTACTACTACAATGTATGACCAGACCTCCCCGGGCTAGATCATCTGCCGATGGGCAGGATGGATGAATGGTTGGTTAGATTGTCCGGAAGGGGCCGTAACCCCTGCGTTAGGCCATATTGCGGGCCCATCACCCACATCCTGCCCTTCCTTCGCTACTAGCCGGCACCACTAGCGTACCCAGGAGGTGTAGGATGGGTACACACCCTTTCAGGCGGATGTAGGAAGGAAAAATTAGGCAAAAATAAGAGAAAGTAATGAATTATATAATAAAACTGTCTACTTTAAGTTCAGAATGCCGTTCAAATGACTTTTAGAAGCTAAATTTTCAAAATTTTCTCTAACCCAACCAGGCCTCTTCAAACTACTAAAACTGTCACTTTTTGTTTGCATCACATTTTCGGCCAACTTTTTTAATAAATTGCCTATGAAACAGATTTTTTATATTGTATTTCAGTGCTAATTAGCGGTTTAAGCTATTTTTAGTGCTACGATTTGATTGCTTTGCCTTACCAATGTCAACTATTCCATAAAGCACTGTTGCACGTTGAGAAATCATTGCTGGCTGATAAGTTGTGTGACCTGTTATTGCGAAACTATAGTACATAAACTTGTTATTCGATCTTTCTTTGCAAACTGGATTGAGAAGAACGTGAAAATTATTGCCTCACTATTGCAAAACAACGGGATTGCAATAAATAAAAGTTTTGCGAATGCGCCCTGTGTAACAGGTTTTTGTCGGAGTCAACAACAAAACGCACGTACTGAGTAAACTTTCGTATGGCCAAACCAATGACTTGGGGCTCGATTGTCTTGGTTTCGTTAGTTGCCAGTTCAGGTACAACATGTGTTCTTCCCTATTATGTTATGTTGTTGTGTCTAATAACAGGTCATCCATAGGCCGAAAGAGAAGGGGTTTGACCTACTGTTGGCAAAATATTGAATTTGTGGAATACATAACTTATACATATACATATATGTATATGTTTTCCGATGACGAATACATATACATAATATGTATATGTATTTTTTCAAAAAGTAAGTACATAAAATACATATTATACATATTTTTTCAAAGCCAGGTTTTAAGTTGAAAAATCTGCTAAAAGAGTTGTTTGTGACTGAAATTAGAAAGGGCCTACACTTGGACCTGATTAGCATGAAATTGATTCAGTACGTCAGTCAAATTAGCAATAATTTCCACATTTAAGTTCTCTTAAAAATCCTCCACGTACAGTCAGTCATTTTCTGTATGGGAGACCTGTGCAATCAACTTTGTTTTTGAAACCGCAATGGCCAATTATTTCGTCTAGGTCAACTAGCAAAAGAAATGAGCATTTTTCTCCTGCCATTTATCCATTTGAAATTCCAATTACTAAAACACCAAATCTGTGGTTTTTCTACCACTGGAGCAAATTCAGACATTGACATCCTAAGAAAATGTAATTTCATGCTATGGATGGCAGGCTGAGACTTGAAAATGCAGCATTTCATCAGAAATTCAATATGTATTTTCAAATATGTATTTTAAATACATAGTGGCCTCAGAATACATATACATAAACATATTCTCTGAGGAATACATAAACATATACATATACATATATGTATTCCACAGTAGTTTGACCAAGCCGGGTCTAAAATTATAAATCGGAGGGCATTTGGTCGAAAAATCGTCTTGGGTGGGAGTGGTGCTCCATACACAGCGACAGTGGCGTATCCAAGATTTCGGAAAGGGGGGGTGTAAAATTTTGAAAGTGCCTGGTTGGGCCGCTGCTGTAAAATTTAGCAAAATTTGCCTTAAAAACGCGTTTAAAACACGTTCCAGGCTTAAATTAACAGAAATTACAAGTTTTAGTAGTTTAAAGTGGCCCGGTTGGGCTTCTGCCCGACCAGGGCGAGAAAATTTTGAAAATTTAGCCTTCAAAAACGCATTTAAAAGGCATTCTGAGGACAAAATAGACAGTTTTGGTACATAATTCATTAGTTTCGCTTATTTTTGTTTGACAGACTTTCTCTTCCTACCTCCACCGCAAAGGGGGTGTACCCACCCTACACCTACACCCCCCTGGATGCGCCACTGCACAGCGAGGAGCCGCCCCTAAGCCGGATTTTTCGGTAGAAGTTTTGGGCAAAGGAAAACCCACTTTTGGCCTCAAAAGCAAAGAAAATTTTAGCCAAGACAACACATTCTGCTGCACAAAATAGGGTTTTCGCCTACCCTAGAACCCAAACCAGACGCCGCATGGGCCGTTTCTGCGTCAGATTGTAGTGATTTGCAGTGTACGGGTGGTACGACTCTGAAACAAACTATACATGTAACAGGGGCTATGCTGCCCCCTATCCTATACCCGACTTAGGCCAGCGATTTTCCCCACCCCTCTGATTAATCTGGCTAGTAATTTTTCGAGCCAATTTTGGTGAACTCATATTTTAAAAATGCGTAGTGCAAGTGCAAAACAGGCTTTTGTAGCATTTGGTGCTTGAATATTCCGTTTTAAAGGCATTATCTTCAACCGGAACAGGAGTTTTTAAGGCATTTTAATGCAAAAACAGGGTTTTTACGCTTTTTCGGTCCATGACGGTTTTAAAGCCATTTTCCGCCCCAGAATCGCAAAAAAGGTCGACAAAACCCGCTTTTTTCTCCAAAAAAGGTCAGCAAAACTCGCTTTGGACTTGGTCCAAAACCCTATTTGGAAATAACGGAATAACCCGGCGACTAGTATGGGACGTCCCCCGATCTGTGGAGTTTGGCCTTTGCCGGTGGGCGATCCCAAAGATCCCTTCTTATTACATGTATGATAAATGTGATGGTTAAGTAAAAGTTTAGGTGTGACGGCAGACGGCGGTTTGTCCGGTTTATTCGGACTGTTTGGGGATCAGCTAGGCACTAACAGAGATACAAGAAGAACTGCTCAGCAATCGACCAGGAGAAAAGAAACTAATGTTCCTGACTTGTTTGGCGGTAAATAGTCTGGTCTACCTATGTCTACCTAGAACTACTACCTATGTACATTACATACAGTGTTATGAGTCCAGCACAAAATAGAATAATAAGAAGATACTACTGCATCTATGCACCATCTAGAGACTAGCAAATGTTCTCACTATTTCAGGACTTATCAATGCCTTCGGTTTCGGTGATGCCAGGAACAGATCACCACAAGGTAATCGGTTGGGTTGTGTTTTCAAAGTAATATGGTAATTTTTGAAAATCTTGAAACTTCAATAGAAACTTCAATCGTCAATCATCGCATTTCAGCCGACCCCTCCTCCCCTCTGGAACGACGTCGTTTGTGAAATGTCCTTTTCAGCTGCAAGTTCAAACACAGGCGGACTATTTGGACGTGGTGGCAATGGCAATCCATTTGATCAGCTTTTTCCTTTGTTCGGTAATACAAGGACCGGAGCCAGCACTACTCCAGGTTTAGTTTTGTTTGGTTGGTTGCTCTGCCATCTACAATAGCTGAACAGTGCATTACGTCACTTAGCGATGTCGCGTCTTGGCCATGGGTAGTTTACGCTATCCCGTGTGTCACGGCGGCCCCGGCATTTCACATATATGTCGAGAATTAATTTGTCTTTCATTCAAAAAAGATTCATTTAAATCGGTTGAGATTTACGGTTGCTGCAGGAAAAAATCAAATCGATTGCCCCTCATTTTTACCCTTCTTGTTCACAGCCAAAATCACTGTTTTGACTTTGTGGTCAAATATCTCAGTCTCAGAGACTACTAAGCAGAGTATCTTAACAACAATCTGTCAAGAATTTATTTCTGTTTCATTCAAAAAAGATTCATTCAAATCGGTTGAGATTTGTGGTGGTTACAGTAAAAAAATCAGCGGGTTTGTTTTTTTGGTGGATGACCCTGTATATTCATTAAGTCTTGCAAAACAAGACGCTATAGGAAGACTTTCTGGCAATGTGCCGAACAACGATCAACAAGATCCGCTTGGCCTGTTACCGGTTTTTGGAGCATTGAGTTGCCGCAGGGATTCGGAATGTGTGGGAAAATGCGCCAATAATGCAGTGAAACGTCAGAAACACCTTTACAACAGTCTCAAATCAGAAAACGGCGAAATCCCTGCGGCATTAGTGGTAGTGGCATCAGACAATTATTGCAAGTACGTACATACTATGCATATATTATTTTTAAGATTTATCATAGATATGAAACAATATATTGGGCATTCTGTATTGGCACTATTCGGGCATTTCCGATATTGGGTATTGAGTTTTTTACCCCACTACCCAACAATACAGGGTGTCTCAAAAAAATGATCACATTTCTTTTTACTGCCATTTCCGTAAATTTTGACCAAATAGGCTGAAATTTGGACCATAGGTGCCAAAAGTCGGGCAATTTTATGTGTTAAAGTTTGGTGCACTAGGCTTGACTCAATCCCGAGAAATTTCAAAAAAAGTGAAATTTGGTAATTTCAATAGTGACCGGCTTTTGGTATTGAAATTACCAAATTTCACTTTTTTTGAAATTTCTCGAGAATTGGTCAAGCCTAGTGCACCAAATTTTAACACATAAAATTGCCCGAGTTTGGGCACCTATGGTCCACATTTCAGCCTATTTGGTCAAAATTTGCGGAAATGGCAGTGAAAAGAAATGTGATCATTTTTTCGGTGACCGGCTTTCACTATTGATTTAACAAATTTCACTTTTTTTGAAATTTCTCGGGAATGAGTCAAGCCTAGTGCACCAAACTTTAACACATAAAATTGCCCGAGTTTTGGCACCTATGGTCCAAATTTCAGCCTATTTGGTCAAAATTTGCGGAAATGGCAGTAAAAAGAAATGTGATCATTTTTTTTGAGACACCCTGTAGTATTTTACACTAGATATTCTGAAGATTTTTGACTTTTTTGTTTGAAAATTTGCTGTTGTAAACGATTTTTCACAAAATAAAACGAAAAAAGAAAGAAAGTTTTTGTTAGCAAAAAAATGAATGCCCAACAAACCAGACTGCAACACAGAGCGAGATGGGCCGCTAAACGGCTGCCAATGGTCTACCCTTCAACCGAGGTGTTAACTCGTAATCGTCTAGAGCTTTACAAAAGCTGTGTACTACAAGGGTTGAGATGACATTGATTAAATGTTTTATGTGATCAATTTAAGATTATGGATCTGTGAAAACTCATTTGATTTTCTTAATGTATGTATTTTTATGCAAAAAGGATGAATGCATAGGAAAAGTGGTTTTCTGCTTTGTTCTCATTGAACAGAAATTAGTTGAATAGAACAACAAAACAGTTGTAGCTTGCCATCAGAACGGCAAGACACTTCAAGAGCAAGCTCTGAGCATACAGTACGTTTTTTCCACATATGGACATATTGGTTCACTTTTGCAGCAAATGCTTTTATCGCATTTTTCCTATTGAAATCACTTTCTAACTGCTTGGCATAGCTTGCCAGTATAACCACTTTAGAACGATTCTACAGGCTGGAAATTTAGCACTTACGCAAATTCTAATTTTTTAGCTCATTCTGAAAAATATTGGGTATTCGGGTCTTCAATATGGGATATTGGGTATGGGTTTTCCTTTCCGATATTGTTTCATATCTAATTTATTAGTGCGATTGGCTAAAAAAGTCACGTCGATGTGTCTATTTGTTGTAGTCTAATCGAGAAGGCCAAACAGTGCAAGAAAGGCTGCAATCAATGTAAACTGGCTAAAGCAATGACAGATTCGATGCTCAGCTTAGCCGACTACATATGTCTGGAACGCCGAAACGGTATCTACAGCAACAAAGATGAGCTGGCACAATACTGTTCTATGTAGTATTCAAATTTCATAGAATTCCAACAAGTTGCGCCATGTCTGAGAAAACTGGGCAATGACACCGAGACTCGGTGCACTGCACAATGCGATTCTGGCAATGTCAAAGTCGACATGACCTTGCAAGACATGCTCAAGCTTGCAATGTCTCAAAATATGAATGGACTGCTGAGAATTTTTGGAGAAATGTGCGGGTATGGTCGAGCTTTGTTTGAAGTCGAAAGGAATGAGTTATTGTTATGCAATCTAAACTGCTTCAGAGAGTTGGACTGTCTTGGGGAGTGCTACATCAGGGAATCAGAGCGAAAATGTCGATCGAAAAAGGCTGGTCTTTTGATGGCAAACTGGTTCATCCATTCGGCTTCTGCTACAAGAATAGGCGAGCTTATGGGATACACCAAGCAGACCATCGACAGACTCACCCCAAGCAGATGCAAACAGCTGTATGCTAAAGCTGATAATCAGTGGAAAATTGACTGACACAGGTTCATTGGATCTATGACAAAGAATTATGCTTTTGATTTTGTACGCTATCTGCATTGTAGAACTACCTACAGTATATCTTTATATGCATACAGTATATGTTTATGGAGACCTCTTGGCCATCTGATTTCTGTTGTTCAGTGTAGGATGATATGATGATTACTGCGAAAAGTGCAGCATCCATTACCAATGACTGGTGATCTGAGGTCTTCAGCATTGGTAGAAGAGGAGTGCATGGATATGGGTGTCACTATCAGCTACTGTTGTTTGCGTATACGCATTATGCAATATTATTAAATCAATGATTTATCCTTAATTATAGCTTCTTAACTATCTAAACCATGCTTGCAATCTTTCAAGAACATTTGTCAACTGTTTAGAAAGTGCGGAAAACGACTCAAATGAGTGAAAAAAGCTCGTTGAAAATTACGCATTATGCAAATTAGGCATTCATTTTTTGTTTAATTACGCGTAGACATATATCTACATATATCCGAATATTCCGACTTTAAACAACTATACCGTCAGCAATAAGCTAAAAAGTTTACTATAATTTTGCACAGATACTATGTCTACACGTGTACATGTACTCCAATATGCTGATATTGTTGTTGTATATAACAAACTTTTAGTCACCTATTCAAAACATATTAGAGGAAACAGGTCAAATTCATTCAATTTTACAAATTAATTTTCTTAGTAAAAAACTACTAAAAGGATACACAAAATGTCAAGATGAGGCTGGTGAGATATAAGACGATTGTTTGAAGGCCACGCCACTAATGGAACACGACAGGCTTTAATCTAATCGTTACAATGACTACAGTTGTCAAGAACAGATGCCGCAGGCATGCACATGCTAGGTTTCTTTTCTTGTGCTGTTAACACAGCTCCATTACTTAATTATGTCCAACACTAGCACCCTCCTTCTATCAGAAGACACCATAGACAATCTTATTCCTCAGTTGATTCTCTATTTTATCCAGGGAGTATTTATTTCGCTCAACTTCGTCTTTGTTCTTGCCATCTCCTACCACGCATCACTGCGCCGCAAAAAAGAATACATACTAATTTGCGCCTTGGCTGCAGTTGACTCTACAGACGGATTCGCAAAGGTGGCAGCCTCTGTTGGAAGGCTGTGGCTTATTTCTAACGGTCAAGCTAACCAATTGGTGACCAGATTAGACTGTCTCTTAACTCCATGGAATTTGCTTTTCATTATAAACGACCATATGGCAGGCGCCATGCTTGCTTTAGTAAGCTTTGATCGCTTACTAATGGTTTGCATGCCATTACAATATATTGGCTTAGGGGTGGCATATTCTCTTATACTCGTAGCGTTAGTCACATCCGTTTGTGGCTTAATGATTATTTCTCTTAGCATCCAACTGAGCTCTACCCAGCTAGAAAAGACGAAGCCAAAAATTTGCTTCACTGAATACATTTACAGCAGTTCCTATTTTCACTTTGTATATAGTCAATATAGCCTACTAGCAGTAACCAGTATACTGCTATATTTGGGTGTACTGTATAATTATCACAAATCTCAAATACATATAGCACCCACACTATCAAAAGCTAATTTGAAATCTGAACTAAAAAAACAGAAACGTTTAACTGTAACCTTAGGGTTCAGCTGCATCTGTACTTTCATTTTTCTAGTGATTCCAATGATAACCAAAAACTTTCTAGCTTTCTTTAACAGTAGCAATGACCTTCTGGGTGCCATTCTACCTTTACTTGCGTTGATGGCTGGCTTCAACCCAATTTGCAATCTGATTTTATATATGCGACGGCATGACGACTTGCGCAAAGGTGTGCTTCACTTATTGAAATGTGGCAGCTTTAGCTCCTCTCCCTCTGTCGGGACTAATCTAATGGCAAAGCCTGTTGCTAGGTAAAGCCTACCTTCCTCAAGCTTGTGCACCAGAGAACCAATTAGCACTTCACCTTCTACCTGTTTGTCTAGTTTAGTTGAGTAGGAGTACATATACGTAAATGGCAGGCTCTAATGCCAGCAATAATACTCAGTTGGGCGAAAACAAAAATCTGTGTCTGAATTTGGTTCTCTATTTAGTTCAAGGTGGCTTTATATCCTTGAACACTCTGGTGGCTATTGCTATTGTAAGACACAAGTTGCTGCGTCAGAA
Organism: Sabatieria punctata; assembly: GCA_030248155.1. Lineage (NCBI taxonomy): Eukaryota > Metazoa > Nematoda > Chromadorea > Araeolaimida > Comesomatidae > Sabatieria > Sabatieria punctata. The sequence goes on from JASANB010001290.1 coordinate 13,004, forward strand.
AAAGGAGTATATCCTAATCTGCGCACTGGCAATGGTAGACGCAGTGAATGGCTTCGCCATGGTCACAGCAGGGGTAGGGCGCTTGTGGCTGTTGATGAATGATCTGGCTTTCGAGTTGGTAGACAGATTGGACTGTCTGTTAACCCCTTGGAACGTTTTCTTTCTAGTCACAGATCACATGACCGGTGCCATGCTAACGCTTGTAAGCTTAGACCGGTTGTTAATGGTCTGTGCACCTTTGCAGTATATTGGTTGGGGAGTTAGCTATCCATTCAGCATGTTAGGTCTGCTTTTTGGTGTCTACGGTTTGATGATAAGTTTATTAGTAATCAGTCTCGTAAATAATCCACTGGAAGCTAACAAACCTAGGATATGCTTTACAGAGGTGATTTACGGACCTGCTTATTATCACAGTGTTTACATACAAAACAGTATGCTGGCAGTTACCAGTATTTTACTGTATTTGGGGGTACTGTATAAATACCGCCGCAACCAGATTTCTATAGCGCCAGCCCTGTCAAAGTCGGATCTGAAGACGGAAATGAAAAAACAGAAGCGCCTGACGGTCACTTTAGGCTTGAGTTGTTTGTGCACGTTTGTGTTTTTTGTTGTGCCAATGGTTATGAAAAATGTTATGATTCTCCTGGACAACAGTGACGAGTTTATGCGATTTTTCGTGCCACTCATCACCGTCTTAATTGGCTTCAATCCAATGATGAACTTTTTCCTATACATGCATCGACAAAAGGACATCAGAGCTGGAGTGCTGTGTCTGCTGTCTTGTAGACGCCTGACGGCAACTGAAGCAACCAGAACTCTGCACAAATCCCGTGCAGCAACCTAATATTCTGTGAGACTACCTATTACACAGTTGTTAGTGGTTTCTATTCAGTGTACAGTAGACCTTGCACCTTGCATGTGTAAATAATTCACCGTAAAACTGAGCGTAAAGGATTTCTAGCACAAGGCACGTTTAAACTTTTGCTACTCCTTTGTGTACGTATGTAAGCATATTGTATCCATATTCCAGCAATCAATCAAACATGGGCCGCGGGGGTTTGTTCACCCAAATGGGCTCGACATACAGTACCCCATACCATACCCACCCACCTACGTAGCTGAAACATCCCTTCCTCTCCTATTTTCCAGATTTTTTTTCAAAAGTTATTTTCAAACATGACAGACAAATTTTTAACAATCGCTTTTTATGGCAGAATTCAACGAAATAGCAAGAGTTTTATTGCAAAGTGCACTAATTTCATCTGTTAGAGTAGTAATTTGATTTTAAAACAACAAAAATACAATAATAAACGTTGCCTGAAAATGGTACTGGTATTTTTTGCCAAAAACAGCGAACTTATGCCATGGAAATGCTTGTAAGGCTTCTATTAACGTAAATTCAAAGCATTTGAAGCAAATTTGACCAGTTATTGTGCCTATTTCCTTTAAAACTTGCTTGAGTTTTTTTTTGCATTTAAAATTTTTTCCAAGGCCCTAGGAAAAAACCGTCTTTTTTCGGAAAAAACGAAAAAAACCTACTCAACAAGCCCAGCAAATCGGCAGGTCAACCATCGAAATTCTCGGATCTTGACTACCTAGAGATGTTCCTTTTCCGGAAAAAAATGTCCGCCGGAAATTTTCCGGAAAATTTCCGGAAATTTACCGGAAATTTTCCATAATATTTTTCCAATTTTAAAAATTTGAGAAAACGCCAGAAATGGGCTACTTGCAGGTCCTAGATAATTCTAGACAGCTTTTTTGTTTTTTCTATGCATTATAATATTTTTAACACAGACAAGAGAGTTCAACCGACAAATGACTGCAAACATAATGTATCGGAAGCTAACAACGCAACAACAGCCTATGTATCGAGATCGGAAGCAGATTCTAAACTGTCATCAAGGGAAATGTCAACGTCAGAATCGGTGTTCTCAACAGTATCGGCACATTTTTCACTATCTTCTTCTCTCGGCCTAGGGGCTTGTTTCATTCTAGAAGCACCACTTCTCGCTCGCTTAAGCAAAGGCACGTTGTGCTTTATGTAGGCCAATCAGGAACAAAAGTGAGAGCTTGCCGAACAAACTGAACCTAATACGGAAATGCAACTAGAAATAGACCTGATTCACTTTTCTTTGATCGCATTAAGAGCGCTAAACGCGTCAGGTTCATTAAAAAGCAGTAATGAATATTTTTCCTTTTTTTCCATTTTTTTCCGACCCCCTAGGAAAATTTCCGTTTTTCCATTGGAAATTTTCCATGGAACATCTCTACCCCCAACCCATTTCTCTGGCCCATATATGCATGCCAGTAATGTCCACTTATTTGTGAGGTATGGATGTGCACCGTTATAAGCATAAACTCTTCATTGTTGACATTCAGTAAAGCAAAATCGAACCGTTTCAGGCAGCTCAGAAACTATTCTCTCCATAATTCAAGATCGAACTTTTGCCCGATAACACTTGGAGGGCGGATTACGTGATCGTGCTCCATAGTAACAAGTCCTTTTTCCACCGTTAACGTCCGTAGATTAGCTGCCGGGTCGGCTAGTGTTACTTGAAATCTGGGGGTCATGCCAAATATCCAGTCCCACGACCGCAGCTGCTCTTTGATATGATTCAAACCAGGGAAGAGGTCTTCTTTTGGATCTACTTTAGTCACCGATGACATCTGAAATTGGAAAATTTAAAATTGACCTGCTTATAGGCAATCTACTGTACGTAGTCTACCGGCGTGTTCCCAGTTCCGACTTTATAATAAGATCACTTATAGAGACTGGTAACTCTGGTAAAATATACAACAAAATATGCTCAATGAGTAGGCTTAAGCTTCAGTTCAGGCTTAGGGGTTAGGTTTAGGTATAGGTTCAAGTTCAGACTTAGGCTTAGGGGTTAGGTTCAGGCTTAGGCTTAGGCGATAGGTTCAGGCTTAGGCTTAGGGGATAGGTTCTGACTTAGGCTGAGGGTTACGGTTAGGTTGAGGCTTAGGCTTAGGCTTAGCAACTCTAATACAGTGAAAACGAAAACTCGGAACTGGGCACAAACCCGATTACCAGACAATGGCTAACATTTCGACTGGGAATGGTAAAAAATAACCTATTCTGAGCTGATTTACACCTTATTGGTGGCGTCTTGGCCATGGGTAGTTTACGCTATCCCGTGTGTCACGGCGGCCCCGGCATCCGTGAGAGCGGTTGTTTGTGGGTTCGAAACCGGTCGAAGCGACTGGAAGTAGTCGACGTAGAGCCCAACCCAGACCGCCGAAAGCCGGTGATGGCCAGTAGGTAAATGGGAACCGAACCGGCGCTGCCTAAGCACCCAATGGCAGCAAAGGGGAGGGTTGTTTGTAGACAGGGCTACCCCATTGAAGGGCTCTGAAAAGAGCAAGGGGTGTCCTGAGCTGTCCGAAAGGACAGTGGAACTCATAAACAACAACCAACAACCTTATACAAAATTGGTCCAAAAGATTCCTGAGCAAACAACCCTCAGCCCCCTCCTTTAACATGTCTGTAGTATACCTGATATTTAGCGCAAAAATCTGACACAATCGCTTCAATAACCGAATCGCTGGTGAGACTAGGGCAGAGTTGTTGTAAAGAGCCAACAGTAGCAGGCACACTTCTAGTAGCTCGACTGCTTATAACAGCCTGAAACTACACTCGTCAACCAGAAAACAAGTTACTTAATGAACGAACTTTTATCGCCCAACACAAAATAAAATAAAAATACGAGTTAGCAAATGACATAAAACGCGGTTACAGTGTAAAACGACGGCATATGGAGGCGAAAGGCCAGTGGACAGCCACAAGGGCTTTACACCGCCTTAAACAGACATTAGTAAAACGTTAGAAACTACACAAAGTTTAGGTATTTTTTTATTTATTTATTTATTTATTTTGTCGCCCAAGCAAGACAACATGTTAGTACAATGTAAAATAAACAGCGCAGAAAGAGTGTTAGTGGGTACTGGTCAAAGTTCAGTTTTCTTAGTTCTCGACTTACGTACGTACTTACGTATACTACAGTCAGGCACTTAACGCCGTTTATGGTACGATACCATATATGGTACCTCCACATTCAAGGCCTGTGGTAGCACCATATAACTATTACTTGTATTTTTGGGTCGTGTGGGGAGGGGTTTGGCCTTTCCAGCAGGGGGTAACCCCTAGTACATGTATGATGCTAACAGAGCATAAAATTAACAAAATAAAAATTAAACAACCCAACCCAGAACTGTGAAACGGCATCCAAACGGGCTCACCCAGAGGGCAACAAAAAACTCACAGTGCTTGGCTGCAGAACTTTCTTCATGAGATGCTTCTGCACATCGATCAACAGAGTCAAATGATGATAGGCCTGAGTTCGGCCGATTTTAGCCGCCGTTCCAGATACCTTGGCACCATCGGCCGCAATCACCAAATCCTGTCTTCCGTTCACCTCAACAGCCAATCGAAATTGGCTGTTGAGCAGGTCAGCAATAAACTGTAGATTGGCCACTCTTCTGTGTCGCTTGGTAGAGGAGAGAAAGCTGAGATTGAGATTGTCTAAGTCGTGAAATACCGTACCACCGCCGCTACGACGGCGGGCAAGAGAAATTGCATTTTGTCGTAGAAAAGACACGTCGCACTCTGTCCACGGATTTTGGTGACGCCCTATTACTACTGCCGGACGGTTGCTGAAAGATTGGTTGATGCAAAAATTTCGTAGTTCAATCAGGGGGTGGGGCTAGGTGCACGTGGTATGGAATGCCACATATGGTACGAAATCTGAACTGAGTTGTAGATACCGGTACCAATCCGAAGGTACCGTATGACAGTTGTTAAAAAATTTTTTAAGGCCAACAATTTTTGCTCTTTTTTAAATTTTTCAAAAAATTTTTCTTTTAAAAATAGTCTAAAAAGGGGTCCTTTGTGCTAGTACAACTACTTAGAACAAATTTTCCACTTTTGCACCTGAAGACAGTTAAGAAACCTGTTCGAAAACTCCAATACAGGTCTAAACACTGCCTATAACTGCAGAATTAAACCGAAAATTGTCTTTAGAGGCACTTCTAGGTGAACCTAAGGAAGGATTTCTAAGCAGTTGCTGTTAGGCTCAGTGAAAAAGAAGTATTATGCAGGTTGCTGGATAAAATGTTGGCTGCTTCCAAAGAATTTACAAAAAATTGAATGCGTGTACGTGAACTTTCACACTTTTTGTATATCGATTAAAAAAATTTTTTGAGCCTTCAGAAAAACTTTTCAGTTTCTTTTCAAAATTTTTGCCCCTAACCATAAACGGCGTACGTGCTAGTCTGTACTACATCCATGTTAAGCAGAGGTACCACTTATTTATCGGACTTACCGCCAAATTAGAAGTCCATCAAAGGAAGAAAAGTCACGATTGTTGAACAACCAATCTTCGAAAGCCAGATTACGAAATATACACGTAGAACTGGACAACCAAACTTGGGCACTACGGGGAAATAGCATATAACAGGTCTTAAAAGAACAAAACTCTTACGGGTAGATTACATTAAACAAAAGATAACACAACGCGTGAATGTAATAATAATACGTCTGGGAAAAGGGCCAAAAAGCTGCACTCAACAAATTTATACGTACGCACCAGAAGAACAATTAGCAAAAACGAGAACAGAGAACGAACAAGAACAAGTGGAAATTTTCTTTCACTGAATTTCGCCCAGATAGATCTTCTTGTCACTTCCGGCCGACAGTACTGCAAAGCAAGAAATAAATAAATACACAGTATAAATTTAGAAATGTCCCATAGCATTTTTACCTTCATGCAAACAGTTCGCTCTCGGTGAATTCTTTATCGATTTGATTTAAATTTTCAGCAAAAATTAACAAGACAACTGGCTACAAATTGTGCAAGTTTGGTGCAAAAATTCATGCTCATGCTGATTTTATGACCCCAAAAAGTAAGAATCAGGGTAGTCCACGTAAATTCAATTTTCTTCGGTAAATCAAAGAGTACGACTTTGAAACTTGCAGGAATGATTGATGTTGCTATTGGGCACAACATACTGAGTGGGCAGTAAAGTTGCTTAAATGACACTAAAATCGGCCAATTTCAAAAACATGGTAAAATGTGACTTTTCTTCGTAAAACCGCTAAAATGATGATTTTGATAATTTACCATTTTTGAAAGGGAAAAACTTTTATGATGTGGAACGGAGTTTAGATAACAGGTTCATTCAATTGTCCATCTTCCTATTAAAATCTGTATTGATTGTCAACTGATTCAGTGCTATAATTCTAGAAGTATGGATTTTCGATCATCTTGAAATTCCCCCGATCTCAATTCCTTTTGAGCTACTGGACTGCCCACTAAAGTTGTAAAAAATTTGTAAAGGCCGAAAAAGGTTTTTTGTGACAATTTTTCATTACAATTTTTTTTTCAAAATTTTTTCCTTGCATGAAATATAGCTTGTCGGAGATGCAAGGATGCATCAGAAGCAACTTTAAATACAAAAGCTGATACTTTGGTTCAAAGATAGTGTTACAGCCTGAGAGTCGACATTCTACCTGCAGCATTGCTCACAGAGTGGCAGCTGCCCTTCAAAACCTATTTTAGGCTTAGAATAGACATGAGATTGATAAAACTGCACTGCTAATGTATATCTGAGGCTAAATTCAGTCATTTCCTCACAAAATTTCCATACTGTGAACAAAATAAAAAATTTTCGAAATGGGCCTTCAAAAAAGCTTTTTTTTAGAAAACAGCCTAACAACACTACTGCCCACTCAGCATGTTATGCCCAAAAGCAACACTAACGTGTTCTGCAAGTTTCACAACCGTACTCTTTGAATTAGCAAAAGAAATTAGAATTTCTCTGGGCCACCCTTGATTCTTAGTCATAAAACCAAGAGGAGTCTGAATTTTTGCACCAAACCTGCACAATATCTAGCCAGTTGTCCCGTTAATTTTAGCTAAAAATTTGGGCAAAGTCCATTAAGAAGTTGAGTCGATTGAAACCGAAAGTTTGCATGAAGGTTAAAAAAGGTCACTGTGTGTAAAGAAAAGTAAAAGATAAGCAAATTACAGATCGATTCGACCGGGTGAAAGTCGGTCTCATTTACGGAGCCCTGATGGCCAGGCAGTTTGTAAACGATGCGACGAGAGGCCACCTCCCAAACGTAGACGAACCGGTCAGCCGAACCGCACGAAATACGCCGACTGTCCGGTGACCAGCAGGCTCGCAGCAGATTCTAAAAGCCCAAACCCGTTGCGCTCACGTTTTACGCTGCAAATATAAACAACAAAAACTTGCCCCATCGCCCGAGTGGATGAACGCACAAAAGAGTTGGTGGTCGGCACAAAGCCCAACCACGGCCACCGAAAGCTGGTGACAGCGAGTAGGTAAATAGGAACCGACTGGAGCTGCCTAAGCAACAAGAACGGGGACAGCTACCACTGAGACCCGCCCAGACTGACACCGAGCATGTGTTTATGCTAGTAGCGAAGGAAGGGCAGGATGTGGGTGTGCCTGATGGGCCCGCAGTGTGGCCTAACGCAGGGGCTACGACGGCCCAGCCCGGACAATCCATCCAAACAGACAGAGCAGCAGTCGTACCTTTTCGAAGTTGTGTTGATGTCCTTGAAAGACTTTGATACAGCGTAGATCAGGAACAAACGGGCGCACGTCCCAGATTCTGGCTAAAAATCTATGATTTCTCTAAGCCTTAAACAGTGGTGCCGGTGTTCCGTTAAATAATCCTATCGTTAAAAAATCCTATATAGGACTTTTTAACGGGCCGAGTGCCGTGAAATATTGCTATTGCCGCTAAATAATCCTATGAAAGCTGTGACATTGTCTAATCGGTAGTGAGTATGCGGAAATGGAATAGGCACGCGCAGTACGTACGATAGGTGCTGTTTAGCTGGTCCAAAATTATCATACAGCTTATCTTTACGCCTGCATCGGAATCAGACTGAGATCGATGACGTTGATTTAGCCAGTCGAGTTGAGCAAGTGCAGAAGCTTCGAAGCTGAAGAAGCAAGAGCAGGCGTCGTATCGTACAAACCTTACTTCGACGCCAAGCATGAAGCACCAAAGTTGTTGTTGTTGTAACTTTTTAAGTAAGGAGTAGCCAACTGCTATAGAGCAGGAAGAGACACAAGGTCCGCAGCCTCCTTACAACAACCCTCCCCTTTTGCTGTCGGTGTGTGCAAGACAGCTAAGGTTTGGTACCAATTTATCTACTTGCCATTGCTGACTTTCCACTTGAATGAGCTGAAAGTTCAAAGTGGGGAATGTGTCCGCGTCAGGAATCAACAACAGAAAACCGGACAGGGTGGCCAGATGGAGTACCAAGTTGTCAGACCCGAAAGAAGTCATAGAAGTCGGTTCAAAAGGATCGCATAAGCTCAAAGGCTTGCGAAATCCGTGAACAGCCAGCGCCTGAAGCCAGCGTTTCCAGTGTAAGGATGAGCCAGTATCAGCCAGTGGCGTATCCAGGGGGGTGTAGGGTGTGTACACTCCCTTTGCGGTGGAGGTAGGAAGAAAAGTCGGTCAAAAATATAAGAAACTAATGAATTATGTACTAAAACTGTCTATTTTGTGCCAAGAATGCCTTCTAAATGCGTTTTTGAAGGCCAAATTTGAATTTTTGAAGGTCACAAAATCAGTCTGTTGATATTTGTATTAGGTACGCTGTTATTCAGATTATGTGGCTTCTTATACAGATGTTGATGTACAGTTGTTTTGGTCGTATTATTGCCATTACTCTAGCAATAGGATTATTTCACGGGGATAGGAAAATGTAACAGGCCCATAACCGTTAAAAAATCCTATATAGGAAATTTTAACGTTAAAAAATCCTATATAGGAAATTTTAACGTTAAAAAATCCTATATAGGAAATTTTAACGTTAAAAAATCCTATATAGGATTTTTTAACGATAGGATTATTTAATACAACACCGGCCGCCCGGCTAGCAACGCGTTTTTAGGCGTTCGGCGATTTTATTTTTTAGTCCCACTGATTAATCTTTTTTTGGGTGATATGGATAAATTCTTGATACTCTGAGATTTTTTGCTTTCAAAGACAACACAGAGATTTTGGTAATGAACGAGCGATTTTTATTATTCCACTGCACTTGATGATAAAACAGATTACGGCTTTACTGCTGACACACACACTCGGTTATTTCACCAGTACAGTCTCATTAGCCATACGAATCTCTTTTATTATTAACTGCGCGAAATCGCTCTTCTTCATTGCCAAAATCTGTTTCAACTTTGAGGGCAAACATCTCAAGCGGAGAATCTTAATAAAAGTTTCACTAATCTAATCTTTCAATAAATTATTTGTCTTTCAGTAAAAAAAGAGTCATACAGATCGGTTGAGATTTACTGTTACCATAGTAAAAAATCTGCTCGGTTGTTTTTTACCACACCCATTACACAGTCAGCAGGCAGTTAATAACGCTGTTTATGGTACCGACACCATATGGTGGTTATCGCACCAGTACCTAGGCTAGTGGCACCACATGGCGCCGGGACCATATGGTGCCACCAGCCTAGGTACCGGTAGCATAAACAGCGTTGTAGATAAATAATTAGTGCATACCTGTGCAGTCCATAGAATTAGACAGCACATAGCTGCCGTCTGGACTGAGACGCAACCCAGTCACAGTGTCTGTGTGGCCCCGCAGAGCGTACGCCAATGACTGATTGCGCAAGTCCCACACCTATAAATCTGCTTCACCTCACACATCTACAGGGTGTGTAAAAAAAAACAACCCAGCAGAGTTTTTGCTGTAGCAACCGCAAATCTCAACCGATTTGAATGAATCCTGCTTTAAATGAAAGATAAATAAATTATTGAAAGACTGGTGAAGGCCCTATTAAGATACTATGCTTAGTTCCTGAGATATTTTCCTTCAAACTCAAAACAGAGATTTTGGCAGTGAACAAGAGCGATTCCGTTGCACTTCACAACAAAACGGATTCCTACTGCTGAGGGGCAACAAGACTTTTACAAATGAAGTAACCAAGCATCAAGGTGTGGCACCAGAAAAACCTCGTTACGTTAGCCCTGAGCAGTAGGAATCGGTTTTATTATGAAGTGCAACAGAATAATAAAAATCGCTCTTGTTCATAGGGGATACGATCAACTCGTCGAATCCAACTCGTCGAAAATCAACTGGTCGACTACATTTCGTCGACTAACATCTCGTCGAATGATCAGTTTGTCGAATGTTCAACTGATCGAATGTCTTTTTGTCGAATTACAACTCGTCGAATCAAAAATATTTATATGTTGCCTTTGTTTGTGCAGCCTTGTCAGGTCGGCCAAAAAGCTAGAGGGTAATAATAAACGGCCACTGTCCGTTTGACCCAGCCGAACTAACTCAATGTATAGCCATACATGGGCCGGAAAAATGGGTTGGGGGTAGTCAAATTCCGAAAATTTGGGGGTGGGCCTGCCGGTTTGGGGGTCGCAGCGATTTTGGTGGGTGGGGTCAGGAACAAAAGTCGGCTTCAGGTGGGTGGGTGGGGTCGTTTTGGGGGGTCGAGCCCAAGTTGGGGGGTGGGCAAACCCCCCAGATCCCCCCGGCCCATGTATGTGTATAGCCTGTGGGCATGAGAGAACTTCAAACAAATGTGACCTGGTCATTATCTGAGGGATACGTTTCTTTGCGTGCATAATGCTGGGTGCCGGGCTCGATTTTGGGCGGCCCGGACCAGACAGCACTTTTAAGTCCCGGGCCCGGCCTGATTTTGATACCCGCATGCATGGCAGGCATGTCTCACGCGAGTGGTTTGTGGCCAGTACCGACTTTTCCCACTGCCGACTTTTCGTTTTGCTGCATCAGAATTTCTAAACCTAAGCCTGACCCTGAACCTAAGCTTACAACGAACCCTAAGGCTGAAACAGTCTAAGCCTTAACCTAAATCTGAGGCGAACCCTAATCCTTACCCTTATCCTATGTGATATGAAATGATAGTGTTACGTTAATACAAAAGTCGCAACTGGGAAAACGCCGCGGCCGCCGCAAAAGAATATCACAGGTTAAAGCGTAGTCGAGCTCGTTAACTCCTAATTTGTTCGACCATTACGCACACAAGCAAACGTATTACACTTGGTCACATTTGTTTAGAGTTCTCTCATGACCACAGGCCATTGAAACAATTGAGTCAATTCGGCCGGGCCGGGTAAGCCAGTGGTCGCTCACCAGCGTCCTCTACCTTTCGGCCGAACAGACCGACATGACAAGGCTGCAAAAGAAACAAACATAAAGACATACTATTTTTTATTCGACGAGTTGTAATTCGACGAAAACACATTCGACCAGTTGATCATTCGACGAGTTGTTAGTCGATGAAATGTAGTCGACCAGTTAATTTTCGACGAGTTGGATTCGACGAGTTGTACCCAACCCGTTCATAGCCAAAATCTGTTTTGACTTTGAGTGCAAATATCTCAGGAACCAAGCATCATATCTTAATAAAAGCTTCACCAAACTTTCAAGAATTAATTTATATTTCATATAAAATAGGACTCACTGAAATCGGTTGAGATTTGCGGCTGGCTGCTACAGTAAAAAATCTGCTGGGTTGTTTTAATCTCTGTTGTGCACTGCCAAAATCTCTGTTTTGATTTTGAAAGCAATTATCTCAGGAACTAAGCAACGCATCTTAATAAAAGCTACACCAGTCGTTCAAGAATTTATTTATCTTTCATTTAAAGGCAGGATTCATTCAAATCGGTTGAGATTTGCGGTTGCTACAGCGAAAAATCTGCTGGGTTGTTTTTTTTTGGCACACCCTGTACATAGCTGGACATATGCATGGGCTAGCATTCCTACTGAGGGTCAACCCTTGTGCATGTCTTGGACAGCAACCTCTTGTTGTTCAATCACAAAAATTAACGCTCTCAGCAACTTATCGAGATAGTTATTGCGGTACCAGCTGGATTGAGTCGAGAAATGGCTGACTATCTAAAAAAAGCTGTCTGACATACCTTGAGGTCGTTGTCAATACCGCCGCTGATAACCTGATCGGCGGTATCATTGAAGGTAACCGAGGTAACCTGGTAGGTGTTCTGCATGGTGTGCACTGGATGTCTCTGACGTGTGTCCCACACCTACAAACACATCCAGTCGCAACCTCTATCTAACCGATTATCTTCCAAACCGGGCCAACATTTTCGGACAGGAGTATTGGGCGGTGGTACTGTTAGGCCACCTAGCTTAAGTCTTATGCAGTCTGTGCAGCACAAATCCGGCTGCGTCAGAAATAGTCTGACTTGCGCAACATTTAACTCAAATGCTAAATTGCGCCACATAAAAATTTTAACTCTGATGATGATGATAAACACAGTGGACTGCTTTTCAGATTCATAATTCGATTCTACACATTCGTAGTCGTAGCTCCCGATTAATTCATAGATCTGCAATAGAAGTAGGACATAACTTTAAAGAGAATATTTTTCTGATTCAAAACATGCAACCCGCATGTTTCTGCTGCCATTTCATCCGCAGTTATGAGGCGAAAACTGAGAGAGGGTCGAAAAATTGAGTCTCTCAAAAACGGTCGGGAAGGTAGGCGATAAAATGTTTTTTAGGTCTAATTAAGCCAAACTACTAAATTTTAGGCAAAAGATCAACACTAATACACGCATCCACCCAGTGTCAAACAACAATTGAGAGCAAGAGTGACCTGCCGACACAGTTGGTGTAGTGGTTTAGGCCGCAAAGCCACTGTGCGCGCGATCGCGCCCACTCGGCCGGGCAAGTTTCTTGCCGCAAAGAGTTGGTGGTCGGCACAAAGCCCACCGAAAGCTGGTGACAGCGAGTAGGTAAAATGGGAACCAACTGGAGCTGCCTAAGCACCTAAAGCTACAATAGCAACCACACGTGTTGGGAAAAACGGGAACGGGACAGCTACCACTGAGATCCGACCAGACTGACACCGAGCATGTGTTTAGGCTAGTAGCGAAGGAAGAGCAGGATGTGGGTGTGCGTGATGGGCCCGCAGTACGGCCTAACGCAGGGGCTACGGCCTCATTCCATCCATTCAAGAGTGACCTACTTTTACAGTGCCGTCGTCGCTGCCGGAGCAGACCAACTGCGGACCTCTTCTGGCCGGGTGACAGGAGTTGACGAAGTGACCGTGTCCTTTTAGTTTTCGCATGCAGGAGCCGGTACGCATGTCCCACACGCGCACCGTCTTGTCCACCGAACACGTGAACAAGGTGCTGCAAATGTGACAAAAATTAAACAAACCAGAGAATATGACTGAAACTGCAACCAATATGCAAGGATTATAGATTCTGCTTGTAGAGTATAACAGTCAGGCACCTAACGCCTAAGTGGGGTCGGGCAGACTACGGACACCCCTGTTACAACTATTGTACTGGTACCATACATGTAACAGCTCCGGGCCGACCTGGGGGGAGGGGGGTAGGGGGGGTTTCCTCAAGTGGGGGGTCGAGGGTGGGTTTCGCCCAGATGGGGGGTCCCAAATTTCAAAAAGCTCCAAAACGTCTAGCAATGCGTTTTTAGCACGTTTTTTCAGTAAGGACGCTAAAAATCGCTATTTTCAGCTGCCAAATAGCGTTTTAAAGCTAAAAACAAGCAAAAAATGACAAAAAGAGCTTCCAAAAACACCGATTTTTCTTAAATATCAGCAGTGGAAACGCCAAATTCGGTTTCCAAAGGCTTTTCAAGTGAATTTTAGGCTAAAAATTAGTGATTTCTGACCCAGTTTGTTAATACTGGAGCCACTACCACCACTTGTATTTTTTGGTGGGGAGTGTGGGGGGGAGGGGTCCCTTAACCTGTCTCGGGGGGGGGGGGTGAGGGGGGGTTTGGCCTTTCCAGCAAGGGGGGTAACCCCCCAAACCGCCCCTAGTACATGTATGACTGGTACCTGTACCGGTATGGTACCACTCCATTCAGATGCCGTACCATATGGTAGTGGTACCATACATACGTTGACCACGGGGGTCCAGGGGGGGTTGCCCGCCCCCAAACTTGAGCTATACTCCCAAACCACCCCACCCACAGAAATGGCCGCGACCCCCAAAATTTCCGATTTTGACAACCCCAACGTATTTTTTCCGGCTCATGCACAGTACCATATAATATGGTACCGGCACCCTTAAGTGCCTGACTGTATTATTTATTTATTTTATAGCCGGTGGTATTATTGGGCTGTTTTCAAGAGATTTTATGACTGACAAAGTGTCACCCAGTTTAATACCAAACCAGGTGGCACTCTGCCAGTCTGCCACAAAGGTCTAAATTGCGCCGTTGGCAGCCATTTGTGAAGTGCCAGCGCCAGTCGGGTGGCAGTTTAGCCAGTACCTGCTGTCGCTTGCGAAATGCAACTCCATAACAGCTCCGCTGTGACCGCGTAGCACAGAGAAGTTCTCGCACTCGCCATACACGTTCCAGAGGTCTGCAAGCGAGAGAGACTGTCTGGTTTGAAAAACAAAGAAAGGTAGCGCTCACAAATCCTCATGTCGAAGCCAGACGAAGCGACGCAAGTGCCGTCCGGACTGAACTTGGCAGAGTAGATCTCGCCCTCGTGGCCTTGCAACAGCATTATCGGCGCTTGCAGTGATGAGGTGCGAGATGGGCCCTGAACATACAGAACATATAGGGTCTTGGCCAACCAGACATGGACTACTACTAGCATTTCGGCTGATCAGGGTAGAATTGTCAGTTCCTGGGGGGTTCAGGCTTAGGCTTCGGTTCAGGCTTAGGCTTCGGTTCAGGCTTAGGGGTTAGGTTCAGGCTTAGGGGTTAGATTCAGGCTGAGGGGTTAGTTTCAGGCTTAGGGGTTAGGTTCAGGCTTAGGCTCCGGTTCAGGCTTAGGGGTTAGGTTCAGGCTTAGGGGTTAGGTTCAGGCTTAGGCTTCGGTTCAGGCTTAGGGGTTAGGTTCAGGCTTAGGGGTTAGGTTCAGGCTTAGGCTTCGGTTCAGGCTTAGGGGTTAGGTTCAGGCTTAGGGGTTAGGTTCAGGCTTAGGCTTCGGTTCAGGCTTAGGGTTAGGTTCAGACTTAGGGGCTAGGTTCAGGCTTAGGGGTTAGATTCAGGCTGAGGGGTTAGTTTCAGGCTTAGGGGTTAGGTTCAGGCTTAGGCTTCGGTTCAGGCTTAGGGGTTAGGTTCAGGCTTAGAGGTTAGATTCAGGCTGAGGGGTTAGTTTCAGGCTTAGGCTTCGGTTCAGGCTTAGGGGCTAGGTTCAGGCTTAGGGGTTAGGTTCAGGCTTAGGCTTCGGTTCAGGCTTAGGGGTTAGGTTCAGGCTTAGGGGTTAGGTTCAGGCTTAGGGGTTAGGTTCAGCCTTAGGGGTTAGGTTCAGGCTTAGGGGTTAGGTTCAGGCTTAGGGGTTAGGTTCAGGCTTAGGCTTCGGTTCAGGCTTAGGCTTCGGTTCAGGCTTAGGGGCTAGGTTCAGGCTTAGGGGTTAGGTTCAGGCTTAGGCTTCGGTTCAGGCTTAGGCTTCGGTTCAGGCTTAGGGGTTAGGTTCAGGCTTAGGCTTCGGTTCAGGCTTAGGGGTTAGGTTCAGGCTTAGGGGTTAGGTTCAGGCTTAGGGGTTAGGTTCAGGCTTAGGGGTTAGGTTCAGGCTTAGGGGTTAGGTTCAGGCTTAGGGGTTAGGTTCAGGCTTAGGGGTTAGGCTCAGGCTTAGGGGTTAGGTTCAGGCTTAGGGGTTAGGCTCAGGCTTAGGGGCTAGGTTCAGGCTTAGGGGTTAGGTTCAGGCTTAGGGGTTAGGTTCAGGCTTAGGCTTCGGTTCAGGCTTAGGCTTCGGTTCAGGCTTAGGGGTTAGGTTCAGGCTTAGGGGTTAGGTTCAGGCTTAGGGGTTAGGTTCAGGCTTAGGGGTTAGGTTCAGGCTTAGGGGTTAGGTTCAGGCTTAGGCTTCGGTTCAGGCTTAGGCTTCGGTTCAGGCTTAGGGGTTAGGTTCAGGCTTAGGCTTCGGTTCAGGCTTAGGGGTTAATAATAATGTTTATTGCACACGTTGTTAGTAACAGAACATGTTTACGGAATGGCGACCAGGACAAAAGAGAAGCTCCAGTGCAAAGCGGTTTGCTGGCAGTGCACTTACGCAAACCGCAATCCTCGATTACTAATTGTTAATTTGTCTTTAAATAGGCCTACCGAACGAGCAGCCACCTGCTCTTCCGTTAACAGATTCCAATTGTTAACTACTCTATTTGCAAAGAAATGCTTCTTTACATTGATACGACTACTCTGGACTTTCATCATCTGTGAATGTCCGCGCGATTTTCGCTGTTTAAGCTCAAAGAATTCACTAGGGTTCAAATCAATTAATCTATTTTTTATCTTGTAGCATAGTATTAAATCTGTTTTTACCCTTCGTTTTTCTAACGTTTCGAGTTTCAGCATTGTAATACGCTCTAAATATGGTCTCTCAGACCAGCCGCATCTATAAAATAATCTCCGCGTAAAATATCTTTGTACTTTTTCAATGGCATCAATATCCTTACAAAGATAAGGGTTCCAAATAGCTGATCCTGATTCAACTACAGGGCGAACATAAGTTTTATATGCCCTCAGTAAGATATCGCTTTGTCGTGTATGAAACACTCTAAAAATTAAGGCTGACATTTTCATAGCCTTTGCCGATATTCGCTGACAATGTTCAGAGAATTTCAAATTTTTTGAAACGTAATACCCTAAATCTTTAATCACCTGAAGTGATTGAAGATTTATGTTGTTTATAGAATACACAAAAACGTTTTTGTGTTGCCTGTTTGAGATGTAAAGGACCTGGCATTTAGGTTCCGATAGAGTTAGCTGCCACTTTCTGGACCATTCAAATACTCTTTCCAAGTCTTGTTGCAGTATCTCAGGATCGCTGATTGGATTTACTAGTGTTTTATATAGTTTAACATCATCTGCAAATAATTTAACCTTACAGCCAAGAACATTATCTACAATATCATCAATGTAAATAAGAAAAAGAATTGGACCAAGAACAGTACCCTGTGGGACAGAACTAATAACAGGTACAGGGTTTGACACAGTGGAATTTACATAGACCTTTTGAGTCCTTCCAGTTAAAAAGGATTTAATCCATTGTAAAAGATTTCCAGCTACCCCATATTGTTCCAATTTAAATAATAACTTTTGGTGCGAAACCGAGTCAAATGCTTTAGCAAAATCTAAATAAATAATATCAACATCATATCGCTTATCCAAAGAATTCGTCCAGTCGCTCAGACACTCAAGCATCTGCGAAACCGTGGACCTATTAGACCTAAACCCATGTTGAGCCCCAGATAAAGTGTTTGAGAAAAAGCCTAATAGGGCCTTCCGCACTAGTCTCTCTAAAAGTTTGCAAACGTATGATGTCAATGAAACAGGTCGATAGTTAGAAGGTAGAGAATTTAACCCTTTCTTGAATATCGGACATACCAAGGCAGTTTTCCAATCATCCGGTAATTCACTGGTTTCCAAAGATTTCTTAAACAATAAGTAAATTGGATGGGCAATTCCAGTGGCAATACGGCGTAAAAAATATGCAGGTAAGCAGTCGGGTGTTCGTGACAGTTTATTTGGTAACCTACGTAACTCCTTGAATACTTCCTGCTCATTTAACGGTATATCTTCTATTATCCCAATTGCATTTCTTTCAAAAGTAGGTAACATACCATCATCTTTTGTAAATACTGAGGAAAAATAGTTATTGAAAATTTCCACTTTTTCTTTATCATCAGCAATTTCATTTCCATCAACATTTATTAATGGTGGTATGTTAGCTTTTGCTTTGATTTTACATTTAGCATATTTATAAAATCTACCACTATCCCCCGATTTTAGGATATCATCCTCATAATTATCGTAAAAAATATTAACCTCTTCTTTGTACTTTTTTGCAATTTGGTTATACTCAGTAAAATCTCCAGTTATTTTTGCTCTTTTCCAAGAGCGTTTCTTTCTTTCCAATATTTTACGGATTTTAACTGAATAATTAGGCTTTTTGCTTGCCCCAGTACGTTTTTTCTTAGGTACATGCCTATTAATAGCCAATAAAATCGTCTCCTTAAAAACAGCCCACATCTCGTGTATTGTCTCAAGTCCGTTAAAAATATCTTCCCAGTTTATCAATTGACAAAAATCTATAATTGCCGTATGATCGGTTAGGGTTAGGTTCAGGCTTAGGGGTTAGGTTCAGGCTTAGGGGTTAGGTTCAGGCTTAGGGGTTAGGCTCAGGCTTAGGGGTTAGGTTCAGGCTTCGGCTTCGGTTCAGGCTTAGGCAGACATGGGCTAGCATTTCGCCTGAGGGGGTTAGAATTTTCAATTCCTGAGGGGGGCTGAGGGGGGTAGGAGAGCTTGAGGGGGCTGAGGGGATGATAAGCCAAAAACTCCGAGTTCTGGCTAAAATCAAGGTTTTTGGCTTGTTTACAATTAAAATAAGTTAAAATAAGCTATTCTGAGCTCATTTACTCCTAATCCAGGCATATTTTTATCATAATTTTCTACACAAAATTCTTCCAAAAAATTCCTGAGGGGGGTAGCGGCCGGCTGAGGCGGGTAGGTCAGAGCCCGAGGGGGGCCAACATCCCTCAGCCCGCCCTTAGGCCGTGTCTGGGCTTTGGTTCAGGCTTAGGGGTTAGGTTCAGGCTTAGGCTTAACAATTCTAATACATACAGCGAATATGAATGAAAAGTCTAAAGCGGGAAAGTCTGAACTGGGCACAAACCGTCCCCATCGAGGGGGCTGGCCTAAGTCGGGTGGTTCACGTTCCGAAGTCATATAGTCATAAGAAAGTTGGATCAGGTGTGGCGGGGGGAATCGATTATCGATTATTTTTTTGGCAAAATTCCAAAATTGTCATTTGAAAGCCCTTCGCCAGACGAGTCTAATGATCACTACGCTCCGGAGGACCTGTTTTCCAAATATAAAAATACCCCTAGGGGGACGCATCAGTATAGGGCACGCCCCGGGGGCCTGTTTTGCCAAATATAAAAATACCCGTAGAGACGCATCAGTACAGGGCACGCTCCTGAAGGCCTGTTTGTTTTACTTTTCCAAATATAAAAATACCCCTAGGGGACGCATCTGTATAGGCACGTTTTAATTTCTGGTCCATTTCTGACCTTCCCTGATTTTCCTCCAGCTACACATAAACCTAAATAATTTACTTGTGGTCCGTGCGGCATGAGGTCTTGTCTGGAGCGCTTGGCTGGCAGCATGGCCAAAGGGCCCACATCAGCTGGTCGTTTGAACTCTGGCATCTTCCTTATTCTCTTTATTTATGGAAACTCCCTCTCCTCAAGTCCTCTTTCAATTCAAGCTTCACTTCAAGCAAGCTTATTATTGAACAAACTTTATAAATAAAGAAAGATTCGGACCAAACAGGGACGGGGACACTAGGGAGATGGTCTGCGGCCGATTCAGTTCAGATTGCTTGAGCGCGTGCGTTGTTGGTGCGCGCATTAAACAAAGTGTCGGGGCTCAGGCAACACATTCGGCGCACACTGTAGCGCAACGCGAACGGTTAAAATTAGGCTTTATATATGCAAATTCAGATAATCATAATTATTTTCGTTTTGTACACAATAAAAATCTAACAGTGTATATATAGTGTATGACTAAATATACGTACGGGTATTGAAACAAACAATAAACAGTTACATACAGTACGTACAGCTAGATTACTTATCCGTCTGCTCAGGCGACAATTCAGCAAGCAAATGGTGCATTCTGTCCATGTAATTCAGAATCTTCGAATCGATTTCGGCTATAGTAGACCGCTCCATGTTGGAGAGCTCTAAAGACTTTGCTGTATGCTTCTACCGTTTTTCGCGCGCGCCGAATGCGAACGCAACATGTTGTTGTTTGACTTTGGAGTGCAATGTGTAGATCTGGCTATTAAAATTCTTTTGGACACTTGCTGAAAGAGCCATTAGATTTTACCGAGGCAGTGTTGAAGAGCAGGCGCAGCTGTGAATGGGCTGCAAATAGAAGTGTGGAGGGGTCCGGTCGTCAGAAGAGTAAATGAGCCACAGTTCGCCTCTGAAATCTTCAGCGCCAAAGTCATCACTGCGACCGCGAAGGGTTGTACGATATTGCTCAGGCAAATGCAACCAGTTCTCTATGTCAGAGCAGACACTGGCAGCGGGTCTTTCGTTATTCGATCGTTGCTGACTTTGACAATCGCAACTTTGTTGTCACCTATCTTTCTCTGAACGCTTTTGCTTTGCAGCCACCCAAGCATGGCGAGTTCCAGCACATCTTTCTTTGAAAAACTGTAGGACTTTCCGCTTCTAGCGGCACATACAAGCATCAAAACTCCGATCTTAGACCGACGCGAAAATTTTGCCACCCCAACCCAAAGTCAGCCATCCTCACCCTCACACTAACAGACCAGATTACTTTCCGCATTCAACCGGTCAAAGGCTATTGACCTCTAGTGTCAATCATCTCTGAGGTCAGTGTTTGTTTCTATTGACCGGCGGCGATGGATTATTTATTCCAGTCCCTATCCGTGCGGTCTGCTTCAATTTATTCGACATGCCAGTTCCCTATCTCTGCCATTCTGCTTTAAATAGCGCGCCTTTGTCTCGCAGCGAGGGCCTGATCTCGCGTCCGCTGAGCAATTACATCGGCGCGCCGTGCATTAAACGAAGACCGAATGATTCCCGGCGCCATGGACGACTAAAAACTACTGGACTGATCGCGCTCCCGACCGCTAATACATACTTAGGGTAACTTTACAAGTCCATATCTTTGGAACCGTTCAACCTACAAACAATATAAATACATCTTTAGAATCCTCACGGTATCAGCAATCGAACGCTGTGCTGAAATCGCTTTCAAACCCACTACAAGAAAAGTTGATTTTTTTTCCATCGCGCAAATTAGGATTACCGATCAATGTTGCGCAGATTAGGTTGCACCACAGTACAGAGCTCGGCCCCCTCTACAACTTTGGACTTATGGCCCAACGCGCTCCAACACATCTATAACGAGTTATTTGTAAAAAACTCTGAATTCATTTAACTTTGAAACGGAGTCGGTAATCTATGTGCGCTAACTCATAGCTAATTTCAGAAAATATAAGAAAGAGAATAATTTATTTTTGCGTACAGTGCAGTTACGTGCGCGCGTATGTAGTTGTTTGTTCGTTTACTTTAGCCGCCTACCTGCAACGGCGGTGTGTATCGATTTTTCAGGCCACACCTGTCTGCTTGTCTGTTGTCTGGCACTGGCAGTGTGTGCTGGTGAGGTGCTCGCGTGGTTTGCGGCCGCGAGTTTCTTGCTTGTCGGTCGGCCATTAACTGTTCTTGCCGGAAATTGTTGGGCCACCCATTAACCTTAGTTGTTCTGCTTCTTTTTGCCTACCTACCTCAGTTTTCTTTCTTCTATTAGTGAATGAGATAAGGGTAGAAAAGTGGCATGAGATTTCGCCTGCCCCCGGTTTTTCTTGTGTTCCTTTCTTTTCCATTCATTTATCGGAATTAGCAAGAATATATTCTTGGTACTAGCATACATGGGCCGCGTAGGGTAAGGGTGGGGTTTACCTCCTTCCCTCGCCAGCCAACACCGCCCCCTCGGTCGGCCATACCTCCTCTCCGACCCCCCTCCCGGAGGGAGAAAATTTTCACTTATTTAATGCAAAATAGGCGTTTGTTTGGACTTTTTTCCGGGCCCCCGCCCCTCCCCGAGACCTCCAGACACCCCTCTGGATTTATCCGGCCCATCTATGGGTACTAAATACAAAGTAGGTAACCTATCTCATTGACTCCTTTCATCTTTTTACACGACTCTCCACCCATTGCAGATACATAGGCCAAAACTGGCTTTTTTCTCATTGTATCGGCTTGCTAATTGCTTTATTCATTTCTTAAGTGAATTTCGTTTCTCTTTTTCTCTTCGACTCATGATTCTTAATTGGTTTTTGACATTCGCGCTTAGCGGGTTCGTCTTTTCTTGCATTCAAAACGACCCTACTCTCAAGGACAAGTTCCTGCACTGCGATTTTCACCGGCCAGTATTTGCTGAAACCGTCCTGTTGCTGTTAGAAGAGGATTCCCAGCTGCTGGACATTCTGGTTTCTGAGCTTTCCTGTCTGCAGGGTCACTCGTTTGCCCGAGTTCTCGTCACCAAATTTTTCAACTGCATGCGTAAAAACCTCGTCAAGAAGCTCACTGCTTCTGGTGTTAAGCGCAGTGCGCAAGCCAAAATAACAAATTTGGACGTAGTCGGTAACTGTATGTAATGCTATTTTCATTCTCCTGTGCTTTTGGTCCAGTGTTCATAATATCTTGTCTGGTATTCTTTTTTCCGGTCGCTTCTCTACTGTTAATGCATGTTTCCCATGTATTTAATATATTCAGAGTTTTTTGCAAATAACTCCTTATGAATGCGTCGGAGCGCTTTGGGCCATCGACCAAAGTTGTAGAGGGGGCCGAGCTCTGTACTGTGGTGCAACCTAATCTGCGCAACATTGATCGGTAATCCTAATTTGCGCGATGGAAAAAAATCAACTTTTCTTGTAGTGGGTTTGAAAGCGATTTCAGCACAGCGTTCGATTGCTGATACCGTGAGGATTCTAAAGATGTATTTATATTGTTTGTAGGTTGAACGGTTCCAAAGATATGGACTTGTAAAGTTACCCTAAGTATGTATTAGCGGTCGGGGGCGCGATCAGTCCAGTAGTTTTTAGTCGTCCATGCCCGGCGCATTCCCCCACCCGGCGCTGCCGCGGCGGCTTACTGTAACATTGCTGCATGTGAAACAACACAAAGCGCGCGAAGTTTAAACGACTTCACAGAGAAGTGGTAGTAAAAGCACTAAAACAGAACAGCTTAAATATCCAAGCAGTTGCAATTTTTATAAATACCGATACCCGGCATGCCAATTATTTTCGGAATACCTGCCTGCAAGTGCAAACATCCATCCCCTTTGCTGTCATTAGGTGCATCGGCCGCTCCGGTTCGGTTCCTATTTACCTATTTACCATCACCGACTTTTGGAGGCCTGGGTTGAGTCTGGGCCTGACAATTTTCCAAATATAAAAGTGCCCCTAGAGACGCATCAGTATAGGCATGCTCAGGAGGGTCTGTTTTCCAAATATAAAGATAGCCCTAGAGGGACGCATCAGTATAGGCACGCTCTGGAGGGCCTGTTTTCCAAATATAAAGATAGGCCTAGAGGGACGCATCAGTATAGGCACGCTCTGGAGGGCCTGTTTTAGAAACATAAAAGAACTAGAGACGCATCGGTATAACGTGTTTTCCAAATATAAAATCATTCCTGACGACCCTTTTCAAAAATCTCGGTGGAGGTGTAGAAAAATATATTTTCCACACCAAACATAGAGCTTTAACGCATACCGTAATCCGGCTGCAGCGGCGCCGAGTGGGGGGAATGGGCCTCCTCCCGGACCGAATGGGCCGCAAATCAAAGGGCAAAAGGTAAAAAGCACCGTTCGGACCGTGGCACCGTAGCACCGTCGGTCTCATCGGACCGTACTCCTGTTGCTCTCCTCTTCCGTTTTTAAACGCGTCTGCCGAAAAGCGGCCATTTTCCCCCACTGGTTCGATGAGACCGACGGTGCTACGGTGGATATGCACGGAGCCTGAATGCATCACTTCTGTCACACATCTCACACAGCGCCAGAGGTCGCCGGCCGCGCTCGCGCATGTATGTACAGTGTACTTGTGATCATTTTGGGTACATTTACTTGGAATGCGAACTGGTATTGGGTATTGGGTTTTTTATACCCCAATACCCAATACTAATTAAGACCTATAAAAATCGAAAAAATCGCAGAACTGAAAAACTGACCTGAAAAAATCGAAAAGATTTACCGATGATTAGGTATAAAAAGCCGTTTTTTCGTTAATAAACTAAAGGTTAAGAATGTCTTATACTGTCCGCTTTTCTAAGTAGCACACCAGTGCAATTTCCCTGTTCTTAAGCGTTTGTGATTCAATTGAAATTTGTCATTCTTAGTGATACAGAATGTACATTGTGTTTACCAGGGCCCCTGGCCCTGGTTAGTACTGTACCCAGGGGGTTCGGGTCTGGTGCACCAAATTCCGGTGGAGTATGAAGAAAAAATCGAAAGAAAAAATATGACACACTGTAATACAGTAAATCATGTACCGACTATTCTGCTTATTACCCTACAGACAGAACAGTTTCTAAATGCATTCATAACGGCTACTTTTTCAAAATTTCTCGCCCTTCTTGGACAGTGACCCAACCAAGCCTCTTCGAAATTTTAATCCCTGTGAAAGAAATCCTGTGTACACTACTGGAATGTATCTGTTGTTCACTGAAATGCAATTTTTGACTCAGCTACGCAAGTATTGGGTATGGGGGTCTCAGGTATTGGGATTGGGGATTGGGGTATTGGGTTTTTCAGGTATTGTTCGCACTCTACGTAGTTCTAGTACATAATCTATTGGTTTCTCCGAATGTTTTCCAGCTAATATGTCCGCCCGAAAGAGTGGAGTACAAAACCGTACAGCCCAGGGTACGCACGCTACTGGGTACCGTTAGGGATTCAATCGAATACAAAATACCTAATAGGATTTTCGGAACCGAATAATACCGAGCAGTTGGAATCTGAAGGTTCTAAGGTGTAAATTACACAATTTTCTCATGAAAATTTGATCTAAAACACTGACTCAAACAAATTCGGTTTAAGCACGGCAAGTAACAAAAGAAAACTGTTTCAGACAACCGTTTAAGGCGTTGGCAGAATTGAGGCAAATTTTAACTCAATCCACAGTGTAATACTAATAGACATAACCGAAAAGCAGTGAGATTATCTCTATTTTTAAACAGTTTATGGCCAACTGCGTTAAAAAGCAGCAAAAGATTGAGTTTTATACGGTTATTATATTCGCTACCAAAAATACCGAAACCGAATAGCTGAAAATGCCGAATTATTCGGTTCATCATACTACCGAACAACACCGAAATTCATTCAGTTGTATCCCTAAATCACCGTAGCACCGTCGGTCTCATCGAACCAGTGGGGGAATCGGCTGACGGCGGTTAAAAACGGAAGAGGAGAGAAACAGCAGTACGGTCCGATGAGAGACCGACGGTGCTACGGTCCCTACGGTGCTTTTCACCTTTTGCCAATCAAAGTCCATCCCTGGCAAGCTAAAGCTGAAGGAGGAAGAAGATAGAGAAGGATGACCGACCAATTGAGTACCGAAGCCGGTGACGATCTGAACAGTTCGTTCGATCTGGGCCAGGCGCTGGCCATGGCACAACAGTCGCCGTTCGAAGTGGAGATGGAAGCAGCTCAGTTCGACGAAACCGACGACCGCTCCTCCCTCATCTCCTCCTCCCACTTCTCCCAACTCACGCGCAGTCAGATTTCCGCTCAGCCTCAGGAGACAAATTCTACCTATGTGCCCGGTATATTATTTAGCTGCAG
The DNA here is from genome assembly GCA_030248155.1 of Sabatieria punctata. Taxonomy (NCBI): domain Eukaryota; kingdom Metazoa; phylum Nematoda; class Chromadorea; order Araeolaimida; family Comesomatidae; genus Sabatieria; species Sabatieria punctata. The sequence continues at coordinate 38,381 of JASANB010001290.1, forward strand.
TGCAGGATGTCCCAAAAATATGATTCCGAATGAAATTTAAAACGCAGGTGCCAGAGTAAGCGAAATTTTGTGTCGTAAAGCCGTACATGTAACAAATCCGGGCCGGCGTGCTGGACGGTGGTTTCCGTCAGGTGGGGTTGAGGTGGAGGGGTCCGATATTTTAAAAAGCTCCAAAACGCCTGGAACTGCGTTTTTAGAACGTTTTTTCAGTAAGCAGGCTAAAAATTGCTATTTTAAGCTGTTAAATAGCGTTTTAGAGCTAAAAACCTGCAAAAAAGCGATAAAAAGGGCTTCCGAAAACACCGATTTCTCTTAAATATCAGCAGCGGAAACGCCGAATTTGGTTTCTAAAGGTTTTTCAAGCGAATTTTAAACTAAATATTAGTTATTTCCGAGCCAGTTTGTTAGTACTGGAGCCACTACTAGTACTTGTATTTTGGGTCGGTCTTTCTAGCTAAGGTAACCCCCAATACCCCCAGTACATGTAAAGTTAAAGCGAAGTAATTTGCGCACAAAGTATTTGAACATAATAAATTATAGCAATAAATATAAGGCTACCGCTTTCACTTCACGCAGTGCCTGCACCAATTGAAAGGCTCTAAGAAAGCGCGGGGTGTCCATACATGGGCCGGAAAAATCCGGAGGGGGTATGGAGACCTTGGCGGGGGGGTCCCCAAAAAACGCTTATTTTGCCTTAAATAAGCGAACATTTTCTCCCCCCGGGAGGGGGGGTGGGGTGAGGGGGTATGGACGACCGAGGGGGTGGTATTGGCCGGCGAGGGGAGGAGTTTACCCCCATACCCCCGGCCCATGTATGGGGGTGTCCTGAGCTGTCCGAGAGGACAGTGGTTAATCTAAAAACAAACAAAAAAATCTAAAAACAGTTCCGCCGCCTTTTCTCATTTACAGCCTGAAACACCAAACTTTAACACACCAAATTTCCTCTATTTTAGTGGCATCTATGTATGTTTTATATTGAAGCCAATTTTTTTGTAATGGCAGCAAAGAGATGATCATGTTTTTGGGACACCATGTATATCTTGCTCTAAAACGCTACAGTGTTGACGAAAGAAACTTGAATATTTAGCCACGAGTGCAGCTCCAAGTGCGGTGGAAAGGCGCGAAGGTCAAGCAACTAGTGAAGTAAGTACTACAGACTGTCGAGTGGATAAATTTAGGCTTCTTTAAAAAGCTTTGTTTGAAGGCTCATTTCGAAAAATTTTTATTTTATTCAAAGTGTGGAGAAATAGCTGAATTTAGCCTCTAGCAGTCTAGTTCTATCAATTTCATGTCTATTCTAAGCCTAAAAATAGGTTTTGAAGGGCAGCAGCCACTCTGCGAGCAATGCTGCAGGTAGAATGTCCACTCTCAGACTGTAACTCTATCTTTGAACCAAACTATCACCTTTTGTAGTTTAAGAGTCGGTCCACGAAAAAATCAAACATTAGTCTGTACAGCTGATTTTTCAAAATCACCGCACAGATGTGAAACTTTCAGCGAATGAAGACCATGAACAGAAATGAAAAAGTTTGCCATCCGATTTTCTGTAGCTGCATTTGAACCCAAGTTATGGACCCTCGAAAATCGGGATTTTGGCACTCTCCAGTGGCACCACCCTAACTTTGAACGGCTGCGGTTCACTAGTCTGTGGACGAAATGTTATCAGTTATGGCTCGTTAGAAAGACCGTTTCAAGTACTTTCAAGCGCTTCTATCAGATTTTCAAAAAATTGGTGTGATCTTGTGCAATTCGCCGTAAACTTTAACAGGCCATATCTTAAAATTGAACATGGTATCTCAAAAAGTGACTATCATATTCGGAATCTCCGTTCTTTTCTGCGTCGAACGGTATCAACCATATTTATATGGAGTTGCAATCTGACAGTCAAACGATCAGTTGAAAGTAGGGTGGTCGGACACTCAAAAATCCGGTTTTTTTGCGCTTTTCGGTCACCCACCAAACTTCGAACGGCTGCCGTTCACTAGTCTGTTGACCAAATGTTATCAGTTATGGCAATTTTGAAAGGCCATTTCAAGTAGTGTCATGTATGATAGTCACTTTTTGAGATGCAATGTTCAATTTTAAGATATGGCCTGTTAAATTTTACAGCGAATTGCACAAGATGAGACCATTTTTTTAAAAATCGGACAGAAGCGCTTGAAACTACTTGAAATATTCTTTCTAATGAGCCATAACTGATAACATTTGGTCAACAGACTAGTGAACGGCAGCCGTTCAAAGTTTGGTGGGTGACCGAAAAGCGCAAAAAACCGGATTTTTGAGTGTTCGACCACCCTACATTCAACTTATCGTTTGACTGTCAGATTGCAACTCCATATAAATATGGTTGATACCATTAGACGCAGAAAAGAACGGAGATTCCGAATATCATAATCACTTTTTGAGATACCACGTTCAAGTTTGGGATATGGCCTGTTAAAGTTTAGGGCCGATTGCACCAGATCAATCCAATCTTTTGAAAAACTGGCAGGATCTCTAGAAACTACTTGAAATGGCCTTTCTAACGAACCATAACTGATAACATTTGGTCAACAGACTAGTGAACGGCAGCCATTCAAAGTTTGGTGGGTGTCCGAAAAGCGCAAAAAAACCGGATTTTTGAAAGTGTCCGACCAACCTACTTTCAACTGATCGTTTGATTGTCAGATTGCAACTCCATATAAATATGGTTGATACCGTTCGACGCAGAAAAGAACGGAGATTCCGAATATGATAGTCACTTTTTGAGATACCATGTTCAATTTTAAGATATGGCCTGTTAAAGTTTACGGCGAATTGCACAAGATCAGAGCAATTTTTTAAAAATCTGACAGAAGGGCTTGAAACTACTTGAAATGGTCTTTCTAACGAGCCATAACTGATAAAATTTGGTCCACAGACTAGTAAACCGCAGCCGTCCAAAGTTAGGGTGGTGCCACTGGAGAGTGTCAAAATCCCGATTTTCGAGGGTCCATAACTAGGGTTCAAATGTAGCTAGAGAAAATCGGATGGCAAACTTTTTCATTTCTTTTCAAGGTCTACAATCGCTGAAAGTTTCACATCTGTGCGGTGATTTTGAAAAATGAGCTGTACAGAGCTCTTCGCGTCAATGTTCGATTTTTTCGTGGACCGACTCTTAAGTTGCTTCTGATGCATGCAAAAAATTTTGAAAAACAAATTTTCGAAATGAAAAATTTTCATTAAAAAAGCTTTTTACAACTCCAGCCTATTTCAGTATCCACCAACCATGTCAGAGGCCAATTCTCGTCCGGCCGCCGCCGAAAGCGAATTGGACACGGCGCCGGCGGTACAGACGTGTTTGGCGCTGAACCAGGCTTATCAAGAGTTGGTTGACGAGATGATCGAGCGCGTGGAGACGGGACTCAAGGTCGTGCGGGATCAGCAGGTCGGTCTATCTCCGTTTCTCTCTTTTTTGGGCAATCTCGCTGAGTGCGTCTCAATTTTTTTTGAAGTTGTGAAGCGCTTGAGGGGATGATACAGTTAGGCACTTAACGCCGTTTATGGTACCCCCACGTTCTGCCACTGTGGTGGTATCATCTATCCCTCTCAGGCAGGGGCGGCAAATGTCCGATGAGCCAGTTCGAATTTTTGGCCGGGAAAATGCGTGATTAGGTTTTTCCATCACGCTTTTTCTTACCGGCCGCCACTTTAAATGCGTGATTATGCTCTACACTATAGCCTGACGTTTAGGGACTGTGGTGGTACCATAATATAGACATACAGACATAAGGTATACAGACATGGAATAGCATTTCGGCTGAGGGGGGCGGTAGAATTTTCAATTCCTGAGGGGGGGGCTGAAGGGGGTAGGAGCGCCTGAAGGAGGCTGAGGGGGTGGTAAGCCAAAAAGTCCGATTTTTTACTAAAATCAAGGGTTTTTGCTTATTTTTCTTTAAAATAAGCTATTCTGAGCCCGTTTCCAGGCATTTTTATCATAATTTCTATACAAAATTCTTCCGAAAAATTCCTGAAGGGGGTAGCGGCCGACTGAGGGGGGTAGGTCAGAGCCTGAGGGGGGCCAACCCCCCTCAGTCCCCGCTTTGCCCATGTCTGATAGTATATATTTATGGTACCCCATTACCTTCGCGTGGTATCAGTCTTCGCTTACCATATGGCATACATGAGCCGGAAAAATCCGGAGGGGGGTAGGGGGGTTGGACACCTCGGGGGGGGGGGTCCGCCTGAGAAAAGGGAGGGGGGGTGGGTGGGGGGGTATGGCCGGCCGAGGGGTATACCCCCGGCCCATGTATGCCATATGGTACCAAACCAATACAGGCCCCGAACGTGGGGGTACCCATATTATGGTGCCGGTACCATACGGCCTACCCTACTACCCTAGGTACCGGCACCATAAACGGCGTTAAGTGCCTGACTATTAAACTTCTAGTAAAGACTGCTACTTTAGTTGAGTTTCAGAAATTCATCCAAGCAGCAATGGCCGAATCGGATGCTTTGGCCACTCGTAAGCAGATCAAAGTGCCTGTGCTGTATTACATGCCGCCCTACTTCAAAGACAGCTCTAACATGGTATCTTACTGTGGCTCGATGCTGTTTGTTTGTTTGTTTGTTTGTTTGTTTGTTTGTTTGTTTGTTTGTCTAAGGACTCAGTCTGTTTTAGGCACCGCCGGCCAACGAGGACAAACGACTGAAAACTGAGAGAGGAGAGTACGATCCGTTGGCGCAGCCAGCTAAGAAATGTACTTTTTACAGTCTGCCACTCAACGCCGCTTAGGCTACTGCCACCATATATGGTACCGGCACCTATGGTAGTGGCACCATTTATGGTGAACCTACCTTGGCATTGGTACCTGTACCAGTTACCAAATATGGTACCACTACGTTCAGATTTGCACCATATGGTACCATGGGTAGGGGTACCATATATACAGTAGTGACAGTATAGTACCATCACAGTCCTACCATATGGTACTGGTACCATATAAGGTGCCAACTGCCAGTGCCATAAAAGGCAATAAGTGCCAGACAGTTATAGTATTTATTGTTTGTCAGGGATTTCGATGGCTATTCATTTTCTGCAAAACAGTCCAGAAGGTGTCCAATTGTAGAGAGGGGACCGGTATAAAAATACCGTATAGCATTTTCGATACCGTAGAGTATGCTCCAATTCCAATAAGCGAGAAACTCTTGGTTAATATGGAATATGCAGAAATCGTGAAAATTCTGTCTCCATCAATCGGTACTACGGTACCGGTACCTTGGGTTCACCTGAGGTCTCGATCGAACCGGTACCATATGATATGGTACCGATTATACCTCTAACAGGTCATCCGTCGAAGGGGGAGGGGTTGTTGGTGGTGGGCTCTGAGCCCAAATTTTAGGGAAGGGTTGTGCACAAAAAAACGCATGTATGGTACCGATACCGTATTATGCTATCATTTCAGGTTGAATACATACGATATTATCGCTACCATATTTGGTACCGGTACCATGTATGTGGTTATTTCTCTGACTGAAGAAGAAGTTCTAACCGTTGGTTTAAGGGTCAAAGGCCGAGTGCAAATCGTTAATGGATGGGGTGCGCGGTTGTTTGCTGAGTCAGTCGCTGATGCCACTGCAGGCCAAGTAGCCTTCCTCTCCTCTCCTGCTCAGTTAGAACGATTTTTCGATTGCAGACTTGATATAGCGGTGGACAAGATCAACGGCGCTATTAGTTCAGGTGCGAGGGCGCCGTTCATAAAGAGTCTGAGAGACCAGCTGAAGAATCTGGAAAGGGTGATCGAACGGACCAAGTATCCTCTTTTTATTCTCTTAGCTGATTGATTGGGTTTCTTTAGAGAAACGCCCATATCTGAGTTAGTCGAAAGCGAGGATGCTGCTACAATAGACTGGCTCAAAGTTGCTACCAAAGACGTAAGTTGCAGCTGTTTTCTTGTCAGACCAATCAATAAGTTTGCCGGACGTTTGCTCATTGTTCATTCGGTTGCGAAGCGGCCATCGTTTATTTGGTCGCAATGGATTGGTCGCCATTCATTTGGTCGCTGTCCATTTGGTCGCCGATCAATTGGTCGCTGTTTATTTGGTTGCCGTTCAATTGGTTATTGTCTATTTGATCGCTGTTCAATTGGTCGCATTCATTGTGTCGCCATTCGATCTGTCGATGTTCGATTGGTCGCTATTCGTCTGGTCAGTTGGTCGCTGTTCATTTGGTCGCCGTACGATTGGTCGCTGTTTATTTGGTTTCCGTTCATTTGGTTGTTGTCTGTTTGGTCACTGTTCAATTGGTCGCATTCATTGGGTCGCCATTCGCTCTGTCAGTGTTAGATTGGTCGCTGTTCATCTGGTCAATTGGTCGCTGTTCGATTGGTCGCTGATCAATTAATTAGTTGCTGTTTATTTGGTTGCTGTTCAACTGGTTGTTGTTTATTTGGTCGCTATTCGATTGGTCGCTGATCAATTAATTAGTTGCTGTTTATTTGGTTGCTGTTGAACTGGTTGTTGTTTATTTGGTCGCTGTTCAATTGGTCGCATTCATTGAGTCGCTATTCGTCTGGTCAATTGGTCGCCGTTCGATTGGTCGCCGATCAATTGGTTGCTGTTTATTTGGTTGCCGTTCAACTGGTTGTTGTTTATTTGCTCGCTGTTCAATTGGTCGCATTCATTGGGTCGCTATTCATCAGGTCAATTGGTCGCTGTTCATTTGGTCGCCGTTCGATTGGTCGCCGATCAATTGGTTGTTGTTTATTTGGCCGCTGTTCATTTGGTGGCATTCATTGGGTCACTATTCGTCTGGTCAATTGGTCGCTGTTGATTTGGTCACCGTTCGTTTGGTCGCCGATCAATTGGTTGCTGTTTATTTGGTCGCATTTATTGGGTCGCTATTCGTCTGGTCAATTGGTCACTGTTCATTTGGTCGCCGATCAATTGGTTGCTGTTTATTTGTTTGCCGTTCAACTGGTTATTGTTTATTTTATCGCTGTTCAATTGGTCGCATTCATTGGGTCGCTATTCATCAGGTCAATTGGTCGCTCTTCATTTGGTGGCGAGATCCCTGGTTATTTTTTTAAAGTGAGGTAGTGGTGACATGGCATTTCAGTTGAAAGGCACCCGGTCGGCCACCGAATGTAGACTGAAATGGATGAACGAACTCTCTCCCAAATGGAACCAGCGCAGTGTGTGGACCAAGTCAGAAGTGGAGAAGCTGCGAAAACTAGTTGAGCTGGACAAAGCCAACGACTGGGACGTCATCGCACGCAAATTGGGGGTACTATTCCATTTCTGTGTCTGCCGGCAGTTCTTCTAAATCGGCTCTTTGTTTAGACTCGACGTACTGCCTTCCAGTGTTTCGAGAAATACCAGTCCGAATTGAATGACGAGATCGTTAAAAGGTAGGGTGTGTTGTTCACTAGCTTAATCAGTAAATTTTCTAGCACTTTCGATTTTTGAGAGAGAGCGAGCTATCGTAATGATTTTTGCCGGCACAGTTGGTGTAGTGGTTTAGGCCACATGGCCACTGTACGCGACGTGGTGCGCTCATCCACTCGGCGGGGCAAGTTTCTTGCCGCAAAGAGTTGGTCATCGGCATAAAGCTCCACCCAGGCCACCGAAAACTGGTTACAGCGAGTAGGTAAAATGGGAACCAACTGGATCTGCCGTTGCACCGAAAGCCGCTCCAATAGCATGCCGCGTTGGAGGGAACATCAAGGACGTCAGGAGCTGTCTGAGAGACCATCAATAAGGCCAATACCGGTTTAGTGCCTGCGGCCGGGCCGGGCGGCCGTTGGGAGCTGTCAGAACCATGACGTCACCAGGCCAGGCACTCCCTTAGTACCTGGCGCCCGACAGCATGGCTTGAGTGGCTTGGCAGTGAAAAAAGGGCAAACGTCCGAGATGACGATATCAGGGGTCGCGAAATGGACCGTGCAGGTCTGATCGTAGGGCTGTACATCGTGCGGCCCCCCGCCAGATCGGATCGGATCAGATCGTAATGATTTTGATTTAAGAGTAGTATGTAAATTTGTAGGAAGTGGTCAGACGAGGAGGACGAAACGCTGAAATCGATAATTGACAATCTCAGAATGGGCAGTTATATTCCGTGGGAGCAAGGTGCTATTTTAATTTTACTACGCTATTATTACAGTCAGGCACTTAACGCCGTTTATGGTACCGGCACCTAGGCTAGTGGCACCATATATGGTACACACGTTCGGGAACTGTGGTCCTGCCTATATGGTACCCCTACCTGAACCGGTTACCATACATGGTACCACTCCGTTCAGATTTCGTACCATATTAGTGGTATAGGTACCAATGCCAATGTAGGATTACCATATGGTTCCACTAGCCTAGGTACCGGTACCATTATGATACCGGCACCTTATGTGATGCTGTACCATAAACGGCGTTAAATGCCGGTCTGTTTTATCTATGGTTAACTGCCGTTTTTAGTGGCCTATTATATGGAAGGGCGAACTCGCAGTCAATGTATGACCCGGTTCTATCGGTCACTCGACCCGGTTTTGCGTAGGGGTCGGTGGAGTGAAGAGGAGGATCTGGTATTGTATTAATTGTTCAGACTGTTTACTCGTTAGGCGCAAACACAAAACGACAGTACACAATAGCCAACAGACAAACAATGATACAGTAGTATAATCACACAAGTATTCAAGCAAGCGACTTCTCTGTTATCTCTGTTACAATTCTCCCACCGAAGTCGCTTCATCTGACATTAGTAAATTCCAATGGAGCATCGCAACACCGAAGAGATACTACCTCGAGGGGGATCACCATCCGATCCGATGTGCGGGGGGCCTTACGGCCTACAATCAGACTCGAGGTCCATTTCGCTTCCCCGTGATTCGTCATCTCGGACGTTGCCCTTCTTTCACTGCCAGCCACTCCTAGCCATGCTGCTGGGTGCCGGTCACCAGGAGGGCGGCCGGCGTGTGGATGCCATGATGCTGACAGCGCCCGACGGCCGCCGGCCGCCGGTGCCCCATATGCCAGAGGGCTCCCGGCATAGTTGGTTTCTCAGACAGCTTCTGACATCGTAGATCTTCTTCCCAACGCGGCATGCTTTGGGGAGCGGCTTCGGTGCAACGGCAGATCCAGTCGGTTCCCATTTTACCTACTCACTGTAACCAGCTTTCGGTGGCCTGGGTGGAGCGTTGTGCCGACGACCAACTCTTTGCAGCAAGAAACTTGCCGCGCCGAGAGGATGAACCACTACAACCGCTAGGGATGCAGGGGCCGCCGTGACTCAGAGGCAGCGAGCTACCCACTGAGCCAACGACGCGGCGTGGGGATCACCATTTCGGTGGCCTTCTTCCTTGGTTCTTTTCTGGTGGAGTGTCTCTTTGAACCTCCATTCTCACCAACTGGCGACTTGTTCTTTCTGCCCTTACAGGCTCTGCACACCTTCCGTGCTTGACAAGCGCCTGAACCATCTCCTGCTCCCTTCAGCCTTGCCTTGGCTCCACTTCCCCTGCAAGCTCTGGCTCCATATTTCTTACAGACCGAACACGTTCCACATCCACCGTTGCAGGCCTTACATGCACCGCACGGTCCTACCATCGTTTCCGGTCCGCCACCTTTGCCGCAAGCTCTGCATTCCTTGCACTTTGCACAGCTGCCCAGAAGACCACAGCCGACACAAATCCCTTCTTTGGAGCCGCAGGACACACACGTTCGAGGCTTGGTCTCTCCACAATGTGCCGCTCTCTGATGCCACAGCTCTAACTCGCTTGGCGTTCCATCTGACGACACTTGGTCATTTCTTGTTCACTCGGTAGCTGGCAGCGCAACAAGTAGGCGTCCTTCACTCTGTCACTAATGCTTGTCAGCTCACCATTCTTGTCGAACACATTACACTGACGTCTGCTGAATTGGACTGTGTTGCCTTTGTCTGTTATCGCAGGAACAGACACAAAGTTACCAGAAAGAGTTGGCACATGCAACACATCATGCAAGAGTACAGGAATTGTACGATCACCACCATTCAGCGAACATCTCAACCGAACACGACCAATGCCCACAGAATTACGGATACGTCCATCTCCCAGCACAACGTCATGTGTTTGCGCCTAACGAGTAAACAGTCTGAACATTTATGACTTTGTTTGTGTTTTTAGTTTTTCTTTTTTTCCGCTTTGAAATCCGGGCTGTTTTGTCCTGTTCTTACATGAGACAGGTCCCACTTTGAATGGTTTCTTCAGCGAACGAGAGATCTAGAATTTAAAAAATCGCTTGTAGCACTAAATTTAATGAGTAGTTTAATCGTGTTTAACCGCTAAAACAAACGGTTAACCGTTTAAAATGATAAAAAACTGTTCTAAAAACTATACATCTAACAGGGGATCCGGAGGTCAGCCCCGTCCGATTTTTCTGGCCGGTAATGTTTGGCCATTTTTTGCGATTTTTCTAGAATTCCAGACTAAAATTGCTAAAATCGCATACATAGGCTTGCCGGCCATACACACTTCCCCGACCCCCTCTCGGAGGGAGAAAAATTTCCCTTATTTAAGGCATTATAGGCGTTGTTTGGACTTTTTCCGCCGCCCCCGAGATCTCCAGACCCCGTCCGGATTTTTCCGGCCGATGTATGTAAAATCGCTTTTAGCTGTATTTGAGTTCCAAATTGCGATTTTTGAGCGTTTTTTAGTGCCCAACGCGCTCCCCAGAATTTGGGCCTCCTCCCAGTTCGGCGGATGACCTGTTACTTGTACGGCATGGCAACAGTAGAAAAAAGAGATTAGGGCCGTTGCGTAAGACTAAGACTAGTGCCGATTTTGCTGCAGCTGCTGATGGTGGCGGTGCAGAAGTTCCAAAAGGACTGGAAGAAAGTGGCCACCATGGTGCCAGGTCGCACGATGCAGCAATGCAGAGAGCGTTGGGTGCATTGTCTGGACGGCAGCAACGTCCGCGATCCCTGGAACGCCGAGGAAGACGAGAAACTGCTGGAAGTGATCAAAACGCTCGGCAAACGTAGCTGCTCTGTCTTGCCTGCTTAACCACCGTTTATATTTAATTCCTTTTTCAGACTCCTGGGCCAAAGTCAGTCCGTTTCTGAAGGGCCGCAACCCGCACATGTGCAAACTGCGCTACAAAGTGCTGATGAATGTAAGAATTGAGAGTTGGCAATGAACAGTAGGTTATTTTGGTAGCATCATCATCATTTAATTTTATTCCTTACAGAATCAGAGACTGTTTGCACAGTACTGTGCCCTTCAATACAGTACCAATGCAGTACAGTAAATGTGCGATATGAGCTTTGTTGACAGCCCAGTACAGTCTGGCACTTAACGCCGTTTATATTTACTGGCACCATATATGGCACTACCACAGGTATCGAACGTGGGTACCATAATATGGTGCGGTACCTAGGCTAGTAGCGCCATATGGTACCCCTAGAGACTGTGGTGGTAACATATATGGTATGAAATCTGAACGCAGTTTTAATCTGTGCAACCAAACTGAAGCTAATGAAAAAGTTTGTAGCAGTCGGGTAAACGAGCTCGAACCAGTTCGGCCAGTGAGTCAGAGGACAGTGCTTACGAACCGGCCGTCAAAAAACGCTTGCTGCACCTGTCCAGAAAGCGGGAGGAAGGACAGAAGAAACGCATCGAAGAGGTGAGCTAGAACGTCCAGCCGCTAGCTAATCACAGACAGTTACCTAATACAGTTGGGAAAATAACCACATGCATGGTAACGGTACCATAATTATATTATAAGGTAGCGATCCCCATATGGTACCGGTTCGACCTGAAGTGGTACCATGGTAGCGATACCATATGGTACCCCTTTGATAGAGGCCTCTCATGTGATACCATATTTGGTAGCGGTACCATGTATGTCGTTATTTCCCTGACTGTAATAAAAGCAACATTTCCCCCTTTTGTCTTTGCTTTGGTGTGGTGAGCGAACAACTCCACCCCCCCCCACCACCACTTGCCCAACTGGGCCAAGGTGGTACATGTAATGTAACAGGGGGCCCGGGGTCTGTCCCAACCCCAATCGTCCCCGTACCCCAAGTTTTTCCGATTTTTTTAGAATTTCAGACATTGATCACCTGTAAAACAGCACTTTTTTGCTGCATTTGAGTCCAAGTTAGCGAGATTTTTTAGCGTTTTAATGTATGCAACCCCTCCCTGGAATTTAGGCTCAGCCCCCCCGCGACCCATACTTGTAACAGGTCATCCGCCGAACGGGGAGGGGGTTGGGCATTATAAAGCGCTCAAAAATCGCAAGTTTTCGGCTAAAAATCGTCCAAAATGGCATATTTGGGCACAACTACAGCTAAAAACTGTTCTGTTACAGGCGATTTTGGCACTTTTTGTGTCTGAAAGTGTAAAAATCTCAAAAATTTGCTCAAAAAATTACTTGCCAGACAAATCGGAGGGGGAAAGATAGGTTTTTGGGGGTTCTTGTATGGTCGGGTGCAGACATGGGCAAAGGGGGCCTGAGGGGGTTGGCCCCCCATCAGGCTCTCCCCCCATCAGCCGGCCGTTACCCCCCATCAGGAATTTTTGGGAAGAATTTTGTATAGAAAATTAGGATAAAAATATGCCTGGAATAGGCGTAAATGAGCTCAGAATAGCTAATTTTAACTTTTTTTAATGAAAAATAAGCCAAAAACCCCTGATTTTCGCCAAAAATCTGGACTTTTTGGCTTACCACCCCCTCAGCCCCCCATCAGGCGCTCCTACCCCCTCAGGAATTGAAAATTCTACCCCCCCATCAACCGAAATGCTAGCCCATGTCTGGTCGGGTGGAGTAGCAGACCCCCTGTTACATGTATGCCCCGGCCAGCTGCAGACCCGCAACCCGTCTTCCGGTCGGCGGGGGACATGTATGTACATGTATGGGTAAAGATTTTGTATGATTTTTAGAAATGGGAAAAGTTAGATTTTACTATTTTAGACAAGCACTACTGGTTAGGAAATCGGTCTCAATTATTACATAAATTCTACATACTCTACTAACTTGCAGTGGTAAAAATGGGCTTTCAAAAGCTCAAACCAAAGCGCGGATAGAACTTTCAGAATTTTAAAAGCGTAACAGCCAGAGCCAATTATCCAACACCCATTGCACTCTCAGTAACGATTGAGGGTTGTTTCAGTTGCGCCGGACGTTCCGAAGCTTGGTGGGGGAGTTGCCGACCACATCCCATCAGCCGAGCGCCGAGCAAGTTCTGGAGGAATTGCCCAACCGCGTCTCACGTCTCATTCGCACTAAACTCGACGCTATAAACGAAAAATACAAGTACTAAACTGACCAGACATGGCTAGCATTTCCGAGGGGCATACATGGGCCCTTGGTGAGGGGTATAGCCCCCCTCGCCGGTAGGCGCTCCACCGAAAATTTTGAGTTTTTTACCCAACACAAATTTTGTCAAAAAATGGGAAATTTCGATGAAAATTTGCGAAAATTCGAGGTTGATATGTAGTCGCCTGGAGGAAGGTTTTGTAGTTGCCAAAATGGTTTCTTTGGCTTAAAAACGCGTCTGGAAGCTTTCTAGCAACTTTTGTAGATTTTTATTTTCGTCCCCCTGGACACCCCCATATGCACATCTATGCAGTCTTGGACACCGTGCCGGCGCTGACTGCTTCGTAAGCTGTGTAGGCGGATTGTTTTGTTGAGGAACAAGAAACCGAGCGGCTCGATCGTCGGTCGTCTCTGCTGTGCCGAGCGATCGTCGGCTCGACGCTTTGACCGGCCCGAAACTAACAAGGAGAAACGCTCGCAGGAAGTTGTTATGGTTAGTGTTTTCTACAGTCACTCACACCTAACTCTACTTTCTACTGTTAGAGTTGTAAAAAAAAATTTTTTTTTGAAAGCCAAAAAAAAGCTTTTTTTATGAAAATTTTTCATTTCGAAATTTTTTTTTCAAAATTTTTTCCTAACATGAAATATAGCTTGTAGGAGATGCAAGGATGTGTCAGAAGCAACTTTAAATACAAAAGCTGATACTTTGGTTCAAACATAGTGTTACAGCCTGAGAGTCGACATTCTACCTGAAGCATTGCTCACAGAGTGGCTGCGCCCTTCAAATCCTATTTTTAGGCTTAGAATAGGCAAGAAATTGATAGAACTGCATTGCTAATGTATATCTGAGGCTAAATTCAGCGATTTTCCCCCAAAATTTCCATACTGTGAATAAAATAAAAAATTTTCGAAATGGGCCTTCAAAAAAAGCTTTTTTTTAAAAAAAAGCCTTTTTTTTTTAAAAAAAAAGAGCCTAACAACACTATTACGGTGCCACTTGCATCTTCCGATCCGATTCGATGTGTGGGTCCATTTCGCAACCCCTTGTCGTCATCGCTAGTATCTAAAATCCTAAAAAAGTTATCGTCTATTCTCCATACACCCTGGGCTTTTTCTGTTCATTATTCTGGTCTTTATTTTTTTTCAATTTTCTTTTAGATGGGGGTGTCTATTGGAGAATGTTTTTCAAAATTGGACAGGGCAACACTTGGTTATGTCGATTTTTCTCACAGCATGCTTTACATGTGTTTTTGTAACAACTGCGGCATCATATGGGCTTATAGTCGAGACTGTACCCTAGAGTGCGAACAATACCTGAAAAGCCAATACCCCAATACCGTTACCTGAGACCCCAATGCCCAATACTTGCATAGCTGGGCCAAAGTGAGTGAACAGGTATTCCAGCGATGCAGGTAGGATTTTTTGCACTGGCATTACAACTTTGAAGAGGACTGGTTGGGCGAGAAAATTTTGAAAAAATAGCCTTTGAGAAATCGTTTAAAAGCATACATAGGCCGGGGGTATGGGTGAATACCCTCTCGCCGGCCAATACCCCGCTCCGGAAGGGAGAAAATTTTCGCTTATTTAAGGCAAAACAGTCGTTTTTGGCCTTTTTTGGGACCCCCCGAGGTCTCCATACCTCCTCCTCCGGATTTTTCCGGCCCATGTATATATTTAAAAGCCATTCTTAGTGTAAACTTGGCAGAAATTAACAGTACTCAATAATTCGTAGTTCAATCGCGTTGCTTATTGTTGTCGAATTACTTTCCTAACTCGGCCGGAGAGGACGACAAGTACGGTAGTGGTACATTCTGTATCGTTAGAAATGGCACAATTTTTATTTTAGATGAGAACAGGGAAATTGATTACTGCTGTACTACTTCGAACAATAAGAAATTCTACAAATTTTTGGCTGATTAGCGCAAAAACAGCTTCCTAAACCTAATCATTGATCAACCGTTTCGACTTTTCTAGATTTTTCAGGTCTAAACGTTTTTTTTCCATTTTGACACGTCCCAACTACTGTAGTATTCGGCATTGAGCGACAAAAACCCCATTTCCTCGTAAACACCCCATACCCAGTTCGCACTGTGGACGGACGAATTGCCCAGGCGGGGCCGTCGTAGCCCCTGCGTTAGGCCACACTGTGGGCCCGTCACGCACACCCATATACATCCTGCCCTTCCTTCGCTGCCTTCACCACTAGCCTAAACACATGCTCGGTGTCAGTCTGGTCGGATCTCAGTGGTAGCTGTCCCGTTCCCGTTTGTCCCAACAGGTGTGGTTGCTATAGTAGCTTTAGGTGCTTAGGCAGCTCCAGTCGGTTCCCATTTACCTACTCGCTGTGACCAGCTTTCGGTGGGATTTTGTGCCGACGACCTACTCTTTGCGACAAGAAACTTGCCCCGCCGAGCGGATGAACGCACCACCACGCGCACAGTGGCTTTGTGGCTTAAACCACTACACCAACTGTGTGGGCAGTTGGCACTCTACTATAGATTACTTGTCAAAAAAGGAGGGGATGGTGGTTTAAGTAGAGACAGACAGAGATGTGTTTCAGTCAGCCCGTGAGTACTCGAGACGAGTGAAGTTGACGGAGGAGCTGGAGCAGTTGGTGGTGCAGAAGGACCAGGAGCGCGCAGAGGCCAGTCGCAAGTCGCGAGAGAGCAGCATTCGCGTCGCCACCGAGAAGCTATTCGTTGATGTTTGTTTGTTTGTTTGTTTGTTTGTTTGTTTGTTTGTTTGTTTGTTTGTTTGTTTGTTTGTTTTTAACACAGTCTGGCACTTAAACGCCATATGGTACCGTCATACATCTAACAGGGGGGTCTGGGGGGTCTGCCCCCCCACCCGACTTAGGCCAGACCCCCCGGATGGGGACCCCCCCCCCCCCCCCCCCCCGAGACGATTTCGCCGACACCCCCCCCCCCCCTCCGATTTTTCTGGCAAGTGAATTTTTGAGCAAATTTTTGCAATTTTTTACAATTTCAGACACAAAAATTGCCAAAATCGCCTGAAAAACAGCACTTTTTAGCTGTATTTCAGCCCAAATTAGCGATTTTTAGCCCAAAAATTGCGATTTTTTCGATTTTTGAGCGTTTTTTAGTGCCCTACCCCCTCCCAAAATTTTGGCTCAGACCCCACAACCCCCCTCCCCCCATCGGCGGATGACCTGTTACATGTATGGGTACCGTTACCTAGGCCAGTGGCACCATATTATGGTGCCCCCACGTTCGGGGACTGTGGTACCTACCCACGGCTATGGGTGCCGGTTCCATATATGATGACGGTACCATGGTACCACTACCATATAGTACGAAATCTCAACAACAACTTAGTACCATAATATTTGTATATGGTACCATATTATGGCACCGGTACCATGTTGTACAGGTACCATAAACGGCGTTAGGTGCCATACTTTAGTAATAGTGGTTGTGAGGTTTAGTTTTCTTTTTACAGAACCTACGCTTGGAGTCGAGCACGCAGCGGAAGGAGGAAGAGAGAGGGATGCCGCCGTTTCCGCCGTCGCTCGGCACGCTGGATACGCTGAGGCGCTTTCTCTCCTACCAAACGCAACTGGAACAAGTGGCCACCAGAGAACTTCCGGACGGATGGGTGAGAGTCTACTTAGAAGGAGCTGCTGAACTGGCAACCACCTCACACCGCAGTGCCATGAGAACTTTCGGCAGCTACTACAGTAACCTGATGGTAGGTTAATTGATTCGCTGTTCTATTACAGTCAGCCACTTAACACCACCACAGTGGTCGAACGTGAGGTACCATGTCTGGTACCGGTATCGTGGTGTAGCCTAGGTACCCATTCCAAATGGTGCCACTACCATAAACGGCGTTAAGTGCCTGACTGTATTAGGACAGTTCGCTAGGCCGCAGACGTGGGCAAAGACGGGCTGAGGGGGGTGGGTGGTTGGCACCCTCATGCTCTGACCTACCCCCCCCCCCTCAGCCGGCCGCTACCCCCCTCAGGAATTTTTCGGAAGAACTTTGTATAGAAAATTATAAAAATATGCCTGGATTAGGTGTAAATGAGCTCAGAATAGCTTATTTTCAAAAAAACCTTTATTTTAGCCAAAAATCGGAAACCCCTTCAGCCCCCCTCAGGCGTTCCTACCCCCCAGCCCCCTCAGGAATTGAAAATTCTACGCCCCCCTCAGCCGAAATGCTAGCCCATGTCGGATAGGCCGTATATTACTGGCTTGTATGCGTACCGAAGCAGGACTATTAGGCGATGCCAATTAGGCGATGCCGATTAGGCGATGCCGATTAGGCGATGGTACTATTAGGCGACAAAAAAAATTGATAGGCAAGCAATACCATTTAGGCGGCCCTAGTACTAACGAGATACAATACGTACATAGTGTTGCTACTCAGGTGTACATGTTATGCAAATTTCTGCTCGCAGAGGCGTAGGTATTTGAACTGTCAAATAGGCAGTTACCATTATCAGTCTTTTGGTCGCCTAGGCATGGCCGCCGCGGCAGTTTTAGTGAGTGAACATGGTAGTAAGAAACTGGCCCATGATGGTTTTATGTACGTTTTTGATGTAAGAAGCAAAAGAGATCCAGACGTTAAATTCTGGCGATGTCATCGAAAAAACAAGCCTGTCTGTCTATGCCGATTGTGGACCACCATCGCTCAAGATGAGAACGGAGTGTTTGTTGATCAGGTCAGAACTCTTTCTCCACCGTTGTTATTTGAAGTAATAACGTGGGCTCTTTAGGTCTTGCAAGTGAGAGGGGCGCATAATCATGATAGTGAAGGAGCACATATAGAAACGGTTCGAGCAAAGAATATAATTAGTTTCCGTCGATTTTGAAATTGCAGCGTTCCAGGCAATACAGGTAGAGAATAAAAAATAGCTTTTATTTTTCAGACATTTTATACCATTTAGGCGGCCCTTCCTAATGCTCAGATTGCCGGCTGTTTGTACCATTTCGTGAAAAACATGCGTAAAAAGCTGGCCGACTTGCATCTGCTGAATCGGTACAACACAGACCCCGATTTCGCTCTGCGTTCACGAATGGTGCCAGCTCTGGCATTTGTCCCCATTCCACATCTTGAAGCTGCCGTTCGAGCCCTTGATCACCACTTCGAGAACGACTACCCCATGCTTCAACCAGTTCTGGATTGGTTTGAAGACCACTACATGGGTCGGCCGAATCGTCATGGCAACGGTCGTCGGCCACCGATTTTTCCGGTTGCTATGTGGAGCGTTCACCATCGCACGTTGGCCGCAGACGATCGTACCAACAACTTTGCCGAGGCCGCTCACATAGTCTTACAGCGTGAGTTCGACGTGGCTCATCCATCCATTTGGCGCTTCATCAATGTTCTGCGAAAAGTGCAGAAATCCCGTGACGTCTTTTACGAACGCCTAGTTGCCGGGCACGAACCGCCGTGCAAACGACGCAAGTACAGACAGGCTGATGAACGCATTTTGCGGTTGGTGCAAGGCTTTCAACCGGGAAATGAGTTGGAGTTCATTCGCGGTATAGCGCACAATGTTGAGATGAATCCTTAAAACTGTATTCAGGTTTTGTTGATATTTTTAAGATTTAAATCGATATTTTGTACACTGATATTGTTGTGCTTTATTGATAACGTACGTTGACGTACGGACCTGTATAAAAAATTTCCTGTCGCCTAATAGTACCATCGCCTAATAGTACCGCATTATAGCCTAATCGGCGTCGCCTAATCGGCGTCGCCTAATCGGCATCGCCTAATAGTAGCGTACCGTATGCGTACATGTACTCAGACATGGGCTTGCATTTCGGATGACGGGGGTAGAGTTTTCAATTCTTGAGGGGGGCTGAGCGGGTAGGAGCATCTGAGGGGTTGGTAAGCCAAGCCAAAAGGCCGATTTTGGCTAAAATCAAGTTTTTTTTGCCTATTTTTCATTAAAATAAGCTATTCTGAGCTCTTTTACACCTAATCCAATCATGTTTTTATCATAATTTTCTATACAAAATTCTTCGAAACATTCCTGAGCGGCTAGCGGCCGGCTGAACGGGGTAGGTCAGCCCCTTTGCCCATGTCTGCATGCTCTAAAACGCTATTTGACAGCTTAAAATGGATTTTGGATCCCCCTCAACCCCACTACCCCTGCCTGACTGACTGTTTCTAATTTATACAGGATCACTTGAATACTTTGTTCACCGGAGCCGGTCTACTTAGCACTGAGGCGCCCATGCTTTCCGTTCCGACCAAGAGCGATTGATTACGTTCTTCCTTACGTGATGTCAGTTTAATTAGCCGCTAGCTGTGCTTCTTACTTAGACCAGGTTTCTGGCTCTTGTTCCATATTCGGATTAGTTATGTATTATCTCGATTGGTAGATTGACCTTCTTTTATTAAAACAATCGCTGTTTCCTTTTCGCTGATTGATAACGATAATACAAAAATAAGAACAGATAATAATAATAATAATAATAATATACAGAGAAAATACAGTTTCTTCCATCGCAGCTAGCAGTCGGAAAACGTAAGAGAGATCAGTGACAAAAAAAAAGAAAAGAAAAACGGTTGAATAAAATAAGTAACAACGTGAAACTTTTTTAAATGAAAATCAATCACCAGGCTGTGTAGCGGAATAAAATTCGGCGTTTAGAGCAGTAGTTAAGTAAAGCATTTAACTAAAGACTGACTACACGTAACAATAATAATAATAATAATATTGTACATTACGCAAAAAAATAAGTAAAACAGTGTTCACAACTTCAGAAGGCTGTCAAAGGAGGGGAAAAAATAGCGCAGCATCAGCAGTTGACTCGACAGTGGCAACAACCCGAACGCACCAAAAAGCAGCTCAGCAATGCCAATTAATATTATTAACATTAATTTACATCAGAAACTTTAATCACTACACATACCAGCTTTCGCTCCAACAACCCGACAGAGACGGCACCCAGACCTAGCCCCAAAAAGAAATTTCCGCTCCGTCTAAACTCTCCCCCACCCAGCATAGCATTTTTTCAAAGTTCTTTTAGTAGCTGTGTCAACCAATCACAGCCACCAGCCCAGAGTAGACTATGCCTTTATGTGGGCAATTTTATTCTGGGTTTATACATACGAACTCAATACTCTGCTTTCACTCAATTGGCATCAGGAACTGCTTCCAGATGAACAGATTTTCTTTGTCTGCAGTCTTTGTTACAGTAAATTTACTTGAGTAACAGTTACTCGGTACTTAGTTATTTTGAATTAAAGTAAGTACTTCTACTCGGTAAAAAATTGCTTCCATTTTACGTAACACGTTTGGGTTTTATGTGGTCTAGTGGTGTTCGAGTGAACGCAGAATATAGATCTAGTCCATATAAACTCACAATAACATACCCCAGTCAACAGTATTTCCATACTTCTCCTATGGACTATCATTGTCTAGCAGCAGCCTGTTAGGTTGGGGTGCGGTCTGAGCTCAGCAAAACGAAGGAAAAAGCCAAGCGAGAGCAGAACAGATGAGCCCGAACAGAGAGAGACACAGCCAAGAGCAACTGGACCGAACAACAAAGTAACATTACGCAGTCGCCGGCAACCCACGGACCAGTCCGATCACAATAGGCGACGGCTGCATGAGCAGGCTAGCGAGAGGGAGAGCGATGGTGGTGTTTGGCAGAAGTGAGTCAGTCTTCGCCAGCCTCCGGTCCCTTCAGCCTCAATCTTGCAAAGTCCTCGAACACGATGTCGTCTTGGTCGACTGGGTTCTCCAGACTAAAGCAACTCACTCGTTAGACTGGTTTTGCTTTGGTGCAGACAAGACAACACAACACAGAACGCTGACACTCGGAGGGAAAACTAACAGTCAGACTCTGATTCGATCGAGTCTTGGGGTATGTCAAGTTGAAAAGCGAACTTTTGCCTAGAGAGCTGTGCGTTACTGCACTAATAGACATTCATGAGCAATGTTAAACCTGCAAAGGGTTTGTGGATTTGACGCTTCGTTGGCAAGATATACGCGTATATACGCAGATACACCAGATATATACGCAAGATATACGCCTAGGTTCAGAAATTTTGGAATTCAGAATTCTGAAACTACTCTCAAAGTTACCTAAAAGCCCCAATTTTAGTCCCAACATTTACTAGTAGGAAAGAAATGTGAGCTGGAAGTTTCAGTCACATTCAAGCGGTCCGATTTTTTATGTGGTCTTGTGATTTTGATGGATATCTTGGAACGGAGCGTCAAATCCATAAACCCTTTGCAGGTTTGACATAACTCATCAATGTCTATTAATGCAGCAGCACAGCCCTCCACGCAAAGTTCGCTTTTCAACTTGACATAGGGGATAAGGGGTAAAAATCGACCGAATCAGAGACTGACTCTTTTTTAAAATATACAGGTGCGCCAAAAAACAACTCAGTAGATTTTTTTTTTACTGTAGCAAGCAACCGCAAATCTCAACCGATTTGAGTGAAGCTTTTTTGAAGGAAAGACGAACAAATTCTTGAGAGATTTGTAGAATTTTTTTAAGATACTCTGCTTAAGATTTAGTTCCTGAGACATTTGCTATCGAATTCGAAGCCTGAGATTTTGACAATGAACAAGGAGCGATTTCTATTGTTCCACTTCACTTCATAATAAAACAGATTCCTACTGCTGATGAGGGCCAACCATGAGGCCTTGCTGATTATGACATACACACTCGGCTTACTTCAACAGTAAAGCCTTGTTAGCCCTCAGCAATAGGAATCTGTTTTATTATGAACTGCAGTGATTGCCAAAATCTGTTTCGACTTTGAGGAGAAAATATCTGTCAGCAGGAACTAAACAGAGAAATCTTAATAAAATTTTCAACACTCAACAACTTGATAAAATTGTCAAGAATGTATCATCTATCTTTTATTGAAGATAAAATATTCACTCAACTCAATCGGTCGAGACAGTACAGCTAGCTGCTGCTACAGTAGTAAAAAAGAATCTGCTCTGCTGGGTGCTGGGTACAAAGAAACTGACAAAACATCTGCCTCAGAATGTAAGTCAAAGCCGATTTTAACTGACTTAATCCTAACACCAAATGGCCACTGCGGCCGCTCTTAGCACTTTATTAGTGGCATTAAAGCGACAAGAACAAGTGTAAGTTTCGAATCGATCAGGCCGAACCGCCGCCGGTCCCCTGCTGTGCCGGCAGAGCAGACAGCGGCCAGTTTCCTCTTCCGTCTTTCTCTCTGGCCGCTGCTAGCAATCTAATCAAAAAATTGACACCGATACTGACTTTAATCGAGTGGCGGCACGCGAGCTTATTGCGTTCATTTCCCACTCCAAGCTAAAGCCACTGTATGTCGTCGACTCACCACTGATCATTAACAGCTAATTAGCTAATTAGCGGCGGCTGCGCTGCAGTTAATTTGAAAGCAAAAACGTGCATACAAACAAAAGGCCTGTTCATAGTCATGTCGAAAAATGTCGTTCGCCGACATTTGGGAAGTCTACTAAACTATAGCCTGCATTATTCTAGAGGGTCGTTCAAAAAATTACATTCGCTGTAACAAGCGTAAGTAAATCTCAACCGATTTGAATCAATCTTTTTTGAACGGAAGACAAATATATTCTTTAAAGAGTGGTGACATTTTTATTAAAATACCCTGCTTAGTTCCTGAGATATTTAGCCTCAAAGTGAAAACAGTGATTTTGCCTTCTGCAGTAGGAATCTGTTTTATTATGAAGTGGAATGCAATTAGGAAAATTTGCTCTTGTTCATTGTCAAAATCTCTGTTTCGTTCAACCTTCAGGGCAAATATCTCAAGAGCTAAGAAGAGTATTTTAATAAAAATTTCACCAACCTTTAAATAATATATTTATCTTTAATTCAAGAAACATTTACCCAAATCGGTTGAGATTTACGGTTGCTACAGCGAAAACTCTGGCTGGACTGTTTTTGTCGCACGGACCCTATAGTTGTTTTAAACTGAAACAACAGTAAATAACAATTTAGAAAGAAATTGCTAGCAATGTTCAACAGAAAAGACGCCAACGAAAAATATGCTCAATTGATTGAAGAGTGTTTGGGTTCTGTCGGCGGTGAAAGATATCGCTACGGCGTGTGTTGGCGCGTTCATAGTACTTCAAAACATGTCGACGACCGACATATTTCGACCCAAATGCAAAAAACACATTTAGGGATATAGGATGACTGACTGACTGACCAGTCAGTCAGTCAGTCAGTCAGTCAGTCAGTCAGTCAGTCAGTCAGTCAGTCAGTCAGTCAGTCAGTCAGTCAGTCAGTCAGTCAGTCAGTCAGTCAGTCAGTCAGTCAGTCAGTCAGTCAGTCAGTCAGTCAGTCAGGGATGTGAGGTGTGTTTTTTCCGGTGTTCTTTTTCCGTTTTTTTTCCAAAAAAAACGGTTTTTTTCCTAACGGTCGGAAAAAAAACATAAATCGCGGAAAAAAACTCAAACAAAAAATAGCTAATTTATGTCATTCTTCAGTTAAAAAATGGACTTTTGAGCATACATGGGCCGGAAAAATGGGTTGGGGTAGTCAAAATCCGAGAATTTGGGGGTGGGCCTGCCGGTTTGGAGGGTCGCGACGATTTTGGTGAGTGGGGTCAGGAACAAAAGTCGGCTTCAGGTGGGTGGGTGGGGTCGTTTGGGGGGGTCGAGCCAAAAAGGTGGGGGGTGGGCAAAACCCCCCGGACCCCCCCGCGGCCCATGTATGCTCTTGAGATGTATAATAGGCTAGACTGACTCAAAACTGTTAGAAAAACAACAGAAAATACCAAATTTGGCAATCTAAAACAAAAAGGCAAACTGCTGTACGAAAATTTGCATATAGTGTTTATTGATGGAGCCTGTCAGGGACTGTTTCAAGCCTGTTTCGTGATTTATATCCTTGTCAGACGGGTATTTCTGTTCTGAAAAGACTCAGGAAGGCACTAGAAAGCGTTAGGAATCATAAAACCAGGCTAGGATACTCAGAACTTGAGCAGGAGCTTTTTCCCGCGATTTAGGAAAAAAACCGGGAAAAAACTGGAAAAACAGGCCGAGGTTTTTACGAAAAAATATCCATCCCTGGTGCATTGGTGTAGTACCTGGTGTCCAGTTGAATAAGGTCCATGTCGACTGCAGCCAAGTCGGTGACTTTGGCCGAGGGTTTGGGACTTTCGGGGGGCTTCGGATGGGTGACAGTGAACGGCAGTTCGGCGGTCAACTCGCCGCCCAGAGCACCGGCCACTGCCAGGCGGATTCTACACTTGTACTGCACTATAATTCCCAGATTCTCCTTCTGAGCACCGTCTTTCATTCTGAAACCACCCACACATCAACAACACTCACTCAGCTGGCTCCAACATCGTTATCTCAGTCAACAGACACATTCCGCACAGTCAGGCACGTAACGCCGTTTATGCTACTGGCACCATATTATAATATGGTACCGGTACCATTATGGTGCCACTAGCCTAGGTACCGGCCCGGCACCATACATGGTCTGTGGTGGTACCTTGGTACCGTCACCACATCGTACCCGCGTTCAGCCACTGAACCGTATATGGTGGTGATACCATATGATGACAGTCATACATGTAACAGGGGGGTCTGCCCCCCACCCGACTTAGGCCAGCCCCCCCCCGAGACGATTTCGCCGACCCCCCTCCGGTTTTTGTGGCAAGTAAGTTTTTGAGCAAATTTTTGCAATTTCAGACACAAAAATTGCCAAAATCGCCTGCAAAACAGCACTTTTTAGCTGTATTTCAGCCCAAATTAGCGATTTTTAGCCCAAAAATTGCGATTTTTTCGATTTTTGAGCGTTTTTTAGTGCCCTACCCCCTCCCAAAATTTTGGCTCAGACCCCCCAACCCCCCTCCCCCTTCGGCGGACGACCTGTTACATGTATGATGACGGTACCATATAAGGTGCCGGTACTGTATGGCACCATAACGGTACCCCTACTTTGGCATTAGTACCTGTATCACGGTCAGGCACTTAACGCCGTTTATGGTGCCGGTACCATATATGCTACACTATCCTAGGTAGTGGCACCATATATGGTGTCGGTACCATATATGCTACACTATCCTAGGTAGTGGCACCATATATGGTGTCGGTACCATAAACGGCGTTAAGTGTCTGACTGTTCTAACACTAAACGTCCCCTAAAACTTGTCGGTCCCTCGCTCTAAATGTCTGCAGCACTATTTTCCCAGAACTCATCCCACAAGTATCGACTGGTCAGTGGTTCTCTTCTAGCGGTTAGGAGAGAGAGAGCGGAATTAAAATTTTACAATCTGGCAAGCCGGCACGGCCTATTAATCGTGCGAGCGCGAGCTCCTAAATGGTCGGCGAAACTATAAAAACAGCCGCGCTACCACCAGATACCACCGAGCGCGCCTTGGCCTAAAGACGCGTCTTTATACTTCCGCCATAACTGCACAATTTAGACTTGGACAGATAGGCTGGCAACAAGTGCACCGTGCCAGTGGACCAAAGTCTAAATCGGCCTTAACTGGCAAGCAAAGGAAAGCAAGAAGAAACGCACATTGTAGAGGAGGCCAAGTTGGTGTCCTCGTGTTTGAGCTGTCCGTCCAGGGCAAGTCCGCGCTTGTCTTTGTTGTTGGAGAGCAAAGGACAAAGCGAATAGACCTTCGATAAGGTTCCGCCCGGACCCACCGGGAAACCTTCGCTGAAACGCAGTCTACTAAGTAGAGAAAGGCACCAGACGGCGCAAAGGGGCGAAGTGGCCGCACTAAAAATCGCTTAAAAATCGGTATTCTGGTACGAATATGACATCCATGCACGAGTCTGCCCCCTTTCTTCGAGTATCTGACAAGAAATTTTTTGACCAAAATTGTTACAATTTTTTAGAACTTCAGACTTTAAAACTGCCTGTAAAACGGCACTTTCTAGCAGTATTTCAGTCCAAATTAGCGATTTTAGCCGAAAATTGCGATTTTTTAGCGATTTTTAGTGCTGAACCCACTCCCTAGAATTTTGGGCTCAGACTCCCAACCCCCTCCCCCTTCGGCGGATCACCAGTTAGTTACATGTACGGTTATGGAAAACAGCCAAAAAATAACGGCTGAGATACAGCTAAAATCGCTGTTTTACAGAAAATTGTTTAACAACTTAAATTTTGATATAATGATCAAAATTTGCCTCAAATTGTATGACTGACTTGACTGACTGCCCGACGCGACTTTCAAACGCGTCTTTTAGAGGCCAAATTCTCCAGCCAGGCCGCATGAAAAATGTCATACAGCCCGGCCCCGAACTGTGCAACTGTTAGATGGTAGGAAAGAAGAAAAATAATTTTTTGCGACTTAACTAAGAGGAGAAAGAGAGAAAAGTTAGGCTCCCACCTGCTCTCCAGTTTTGCCACCTCGCAGGTGTAGCTGGCAGTGGTGAAGAGACAAATGTCAGCCACCTGAACCACAGCCACTTTTATCTTCTTCACCGACTTGTTGCTGTTGTTCTGGATGTGCACGTTTACTGAGATCGACTCGCCATGGTAGTACATCTGAAACAACCCTCTACTCACTCACCACAAACTCGCATCTCTTCTACAGCCACGTAAATAACTACGCTCTGCATACATGTCTAGGGGTTGGGGGTTACCCCTAGCTAGAAAGGCCAAACTCCTCACCCCGACCCAAAAATACAAGTACTAGTAGCGGCTCCAGTACTAACAAACTGGCTCAGAAATCACTACGTTCGCAATACATTCAAATTTCACACATTCGTGCATTTCTCAGAATTCGGTTAAGCCTGCTGGCTGCACCAAACTTTAACACCCAAAATCTCCCCTATTTTAGCACTTAAGTTCAAAATGTCAGCCAATTTTAAAATGGCAACAGAAAGAAATGTCATAATACAGCATAGATAAAAAAAATGTCCCATCGCTTTTTCGGCCTTCACTCAAACGTTTCGTTCTCAGTCACTTCTTTACCGATTTGGCTCAAATTTTCAGCAAAAATTAACAACATGGTTGGCTAAATAATCTGCAAAGTTAGTGCCAAAATTTCGACTCATACTGGTTTTATGACCCGAAAACTAGGAATGAGGGTGGTCCACGCAAATTTATTTTTTTCGGTAATACAAGGAGTACAGTCCTGAAACTTGCAGGAATGATTGGTGTTGCTATTGGGCATAACATACCAAGAGGACAGCCCTGTAGCTCAAAGGGCACTAAAATGGGGGAATTTCAAATACATGAGTGAAAATCCCATAGTTAAGAAATCTGCACCTTCTAGAATCAAAGCACTGAATCTGTTGTTAATCAACATAGATTGTAGCAGGAAGTTCGACAAATAAATGAACCTGATATTTAAGCTCTGTTCCACACCATAGTAACCATCCCTGCAGCGTTTTTTGAAAATTGAAAATCTTTAGAATCGTCATTTTGCCGGTTTTACGAAGAAAAGTCATATTTCGTCATGTTTTTGAAATTCCCCCATTTTAGTGCCCTTTGAGCTACAGGGCTGCCCGCTTAGTATGTTATGCCCAATAGCAACATCAATCATTCCTGCAAGTTTCAGGCCTGTACTCCTTGTATTACCGAAAAAAATAAATTTGCGTGGACCACCCTCATTCCTAGTTTTCGGGTCATAAAACCAGTATGAGTCGGGATTTTGGCACCACACTTGCAGAATATTTAGCCAACCATGTTGTTAATTTTTGCTGAAAATTTGAGCCAAATCGGTAAAGAAGTGACTGAGAACGAAACGTTTGAGTGAAGGCCGAAAAAGCAATGGGACATTTTTTTATCTATACTGTATTTCCGGCACACTCAGTACCGCTGGAATGTAGGGCCCAACCCCTTCGGCGGCTGACCGGTTACCGGTGACTGACCTCTTTATCAAGTGAACATTCCATGTGAAGCAGGCCGGGACTCATCATAAACTCCTTGCTCACGTCGGCACAAGGCTGAGCTTTGGTCTGGTCGTAAGCGGCGTAAGTCAGCTTGCGAATGGCCAAACGCACGCAACTGCTGAAACCTTTGCAATCACCAGCAACTCTGTCTAACGCTCAACGCACTGCTTCTTTGGCTTGTGTTGATCAGCGGGGTTAGTGCTTGGTTCGCCAGTGATATAGGTTTTGAGCTCGTAGTCCACACCGCAAGGCTGAAAGTTAAACATCTGCCTTCACCCTTTCCAATTCACCTGTGCCATATGGCATAAATTTCACGCATAAACACAACAAATGAGTTAGTCATGAAATTTTTGTGTTCACCAGTTTCGCCCAACGAACACAAAAAATGGCCGGGGCCACCACAACAAACACCTTCCTAACACAAACCCCAACACCTCAACACATCCCTGAACACCTTAGAGACATTCCACGGACACTTTAGTGACACCACACCAACCACAGCAACTACCGCGGTATCACTCTTCTATCTCATGTCTCCAAACTGATGGCAAAGATTGTACTTAAGAGAGCACTGCCCTACTTCCTGAACAAGCGAAGAACACAGCAAGCCGGTTTTACCCCCAACAAGTCAACTGTTGACCAGATATTTGCATTGAGACAACTGATTGAGCTTGCA
Organism: Sabatieria punctata; assembly: GCA_030248155.1. Lineage (NCBI taxonomy): Eukaryota > Metazoa > Nematoda > Chromadorea > Araeolaimida > Comesomatidae > Sabatieria > Sabatieria punctata. The sequence continues at coordinate 67,117 of JASANB010001290.1, forward strand.
AGAGAGTACAGACGGCCACTTTACATTGCATTTATAGACCTAAAACAAGCTTTCGATTCTGTGGACCGACAGAGGATGTGGAAGGTGATTGAACAAATCAAGATCCCTGCAAAACTGGAGAGAATGATAAAGGCCCTCTATGATGCACCACGCAGTAAAGTGAGATGCGGACAGACCGAGTCAAAGAGCTTTGAATTGAAAACTGGAGTGCGGCAAGGATGTGTTTTGGCACCTACTCTGTTCAACTCGGTGATAGATTATGCCCTGAAATGGCTTGACCCGGAAGAAGTCTTCCCAGGTTTCCACCTGGGGGACAAGAAAATCCAAGACCTAGACTTTGCAGATGATATAGCCTTCTTTTCTGAAACCCTGGAAGACCTGAAACATGGATTGTACACTATCAATGACGAATTCAACAAGCTAGGACTCCAGATTAATTGGGACAAGACCAAACTAATGGCTCCAGACTTTCTGACAACCCCTGCAACCATAGAGATCAGCGGTAACCGTGTGGAGTTTGTGAAGGAATTCCAATACCTTGGATCAGTGATAACCAGTGATGCTTCATGCCACCAAGACCTGCAGTCAAGAATCCACAAAAACGTTGGAAAAATGGCAAGCCTAAATACTGTACTGTGGAATAGAAGGGACCTGAGCCGAAAAACCAAACTGAGCATGTACCGAGCCCTGATAACCTCCTCTCTGCTATATGCAAGTGAAACATGGGCGTTGAACCAAGGACTAGAGAAGAGATTGGACATCTTTGACAACAAATGCCTACGAAGACTGGAAAGAATTAAGTGGTACCAGCGCGTGTCCAACGATGAGCTCAGGATAAGAACACAGCAACCGTATGCCTCCCAACTAGCCAGAAAAAGCAGACTCCGATGGTTTGGTCACGTGACCAGAATGGATGAAGAGCAGCTGTCAAAGACCTTGCTTGAATTTAACCCGGGACAACACGGATGGAAAAGACCATTGGGCAGGCCGAGAACGCGGTGGAAGGATGTACTCAGAGAAGACCGAAGGACGATTACAGAAAACCCAAATAATCGGAACCGATGGAGAACAGCGCTGCAAAAGAAAGAGTTCCTCCACGCCACGCCTAAGTGGCAAGAGAAATAAGTCAAGTAAGTCACACCAACCCCCTCCATCACACAACTGCTCTCCATCAGTTTCCTCATACGTATAATGAGAAACACACAAACCATGTCACCATTGCGGCCGTACATGTAACAGGTCATCCGCCGAAGGGGGAGGGGGGTTGGGGGGTCTGAGCCAAAATTTTGGGAGGGGGGTTGGGCACTGAAAAACGCTCAAAAATCGCTAATTTGGGCTGAAATACAGCTAAAAAGTGCTGTTTTGCGGGCGATTTTGGAAATTTTTGTGTCTGAAATCGTAAAAATCGCAAAAATCTGCTCAAAAAAATTACTTGCCAGAAAAATCGGAGGGGGGTCGGAAAATCGTCTCGGGGGTCCCACCCGGGGGGTCTGACCTAAGTCGGGTGGGGGCAGACAGACAGACAGACAGACAGACAGACAGGACAGACGGACGGACGGGCGGACAGACAGACAGGCGGACTGACTGACAGACAGACAGACAGACAGGCGGACTGACTGACAGACAGACAGACAGACAGACAGACAGACAGACAGACAGACAGACAGACAGACAGACAGACAGACAGACAGATAGACAGAGAGAGAGAGAGTACCTTTCCGGTGTCGCCGGGGGCCGGCTGTAAGGTCACTGAAGAGGCGGAGTTGAGCGGGATCTGAAACCAGAAGGGGAAGGCCTGATTGCCCAGTTTCTTCTTCAGTCTCTCCTGCAGTCTGGAGAGCGGACGCGCCTCCGATTCGTTGGCCGGAAACACCTGAACCGCAGCGCTCACAACAGCAGCACTGGTTGTATGAAGAAAGACAACACCTGCATATTCTGCGTGATCAGGTCTTTTCTGAAGGTCAGACCCAGAACGTCCAAGTCCTCGCGGCCATAGCGAAAGGCCGCCAGCAAGTTGGCGTAGACCTTCTTGCCTTCGTTTACATAATCCGGATCCACTAGTACCATACCATCTGTAAGCGATTCGCATTCACGGCGTGCCATCATAATACGTCGTATAGTCAGCAGACACGTAACCAGACATGGGCAAAGGGGGGGGCTGAGGGGGTTGGCCCCTCAGGCTCTGACCTACGCCTCTCAGCCGGCCGCTACCCCCCCCTCAGGAATTTTTTGGAAGAATTTTGTATAGAAAATTAAGAGAAAAATATGCCTGGATGAGGTGTAAATGAGCTCAGAATAGCTTATTTTAATGAAAAATAAGCCCAAAAACCTTGATTTTAGCCAAAAATCGGACTTTTTGGCTTACCACCCCCTCAGGCGCTCCTACCCCCCTCAGGAATTGAAAAGTCTACCCCCCTCAGCCGAAATGCTAGCCCATGTCTGCAGGTAACTAGAGGTGTTCCTTCCATGGAACTTTTCCAATGGAGAAAACGAAAATTTCCGAGGGGGTCGGGAAAAACGAAAAATATTCAACAGAGGTTTCTAGTTAATCTGATGCATTTACCGCTTTTAATGCGATCTAAGAAGCTGTAATTAGCTCCATTTCTGGCTACCGGAGTTTTCCACCTATAAGACCCCTCCGGTGATAGGACCCGGGTCTTATAGCAGGTGGTCAGAAAGCAGGCTCTGTCAGGGCATTTTCCAGTTATAAGACCCGGGTCTAAGCTCAGAATGGTGTGTTTTCGTGTATATTTTTTACAAGATAACTAATGAATATGGAGTTTTTGAACTCAGGTCGTTCAAGAATCGTTCTAAAAATGCGTAATCTTGGTAAAATTCTTGATTTGATAGGTTTAGATAGCTGCTGTAAGCATTATTGGAGCTTATAAGTTGCCTAAGTTTTTAAAACTTGTTTTAAAACTGAGCTATTCAGGCTTAAACGTACAGTCAGTTGTGGCAAAGTTCAAAACCAGTGTATTTCATGCAGAACATCGAGTTTTAATTGATTTTCCACCTATCAGACCCGGGTGTTATAACAGGTGCAAGCCGGCACAGTTGGTGTAGTGGTTTAGGCCGCATGGGCACTGTGCGTGACGTCGTGCGCTCATCCTCTCGGCGCGGCAAGTTTCTTGCCGCAAAGAGTTGGTCGTCGGCACAAAGCCCAACCCAGGCTACCGAAAGCTGGTGACAGCGAGTAGGTAAATGGGAACCGACTGGAGCTGCCGTTGCACCCGAAAGCTACAATAACAACCAAGTGTTGGGACATATGGAACGGGGACAGCTACCACTGAGACCCGACCAGACTGACACCGAGCATGTGTTTAGGCTAGTAGTGAAGGCAGCGAAGGAAGGGCAGGATGATATGGGTGTGCGTGATGGGCCCGCAGTGTGGCCTAACGCAGGGGCTACGACGGCCCCGCCCGGTCAATCCATCCATCCATCCAACAGGTGCAAAAATGTGACCCCAATTTTTTGGCATTTTCCGGTTATAAGACCCGGTTTTATAGGTGGAAAACTCCGGTATATTATTGCCGTATTGGGTTTAGTTTGTTGGGAGAAGCTTCATTTCTGTTCCTAATTGTGTGCTTTTAGGACAAAATAGCACGCCCAACCCTAAATGTTTCCCTCAATATCTCATCCCAATTTGGCGGCAATCAATCTTTTTTAAACTTTTTTATTGAGAAAAAATCATAATGCACAGAAAAAAGCGTAAAAAGAAGTCTAGAATTACGTAAGTAAGACTCACGTTTCCCGAAATTATAAAAATATCATGGAAATTTACTGGTCAATTTCCAGAGAAAGTCCAGAAATTTTCCGACGGGACATATTTTCTGGAAAAGGAACAAGTCTACACTTAACACCGTTTATGGTACTGGTACCGTATATGCTGGCACCATGGGCATGGGTACCATACCATGGTACCAGTACCATAACTGGGGTGAAGTGCCTGGCTGTCATAGGCCTATCGGAGGTTCTGATAAGTCTGCTTGCTCTACTGTTACCTAAAGCAGAGTATGTAAAGCGCTAAGCTAAAATTCGGAATCGACATTAGTAATGCCAGTTTCGGCTAAAACAGCAAACTTGGCCCAATTTTTCCAATTCTTCCTTTTGGAATAGTAAAAATTCTTTGCCAGTACACCACCGAATAAGTATGGAAAGATTGATTCGGGGACTCTAATTGTGTTCTCTCAACTTACCGATTAAATCGACAAAGTCTCCATGATCGATAAAATCTCGTTTCCCTAAGTAGGTAGTGATTTTGCCATTTGGACTTGTTTTCTTGAACACCCTGAAATCAAGATAATTAGCTGATCAGAGGTCATTCAATACTGCGAACCAGCATTCATCCCCCTGTCTAGGGGACCACACTTAAAGGATCACCCGTCACTGAGAGATAACCGACTCTCGGGTCCGAGTCAAATTAACTGACCCAAGAATAAATCTAGCCAAAAATAGTTTTACTGGCTGACTAAAATTTTTTAAACAAAAGCTGGCAAAACGATTGCTTTCTAGACTAAATTAGGAGAGCCTCGGTATCTCTCATCGGTTTGGTCTTGCGGAACACTTGTGTTCGCCTGTCATTCTCGCTAAAATGTTAACACAACCTGCACACAATCTCAGAATTTTTGCTCTCAAAAATTGGCCTAGTCTGTCACTTCAACCACTATGCATTTTCACGAGTTTGCCGTCACTTTCTATGACATATAAATGCATAACTCTAGCCGTTTTGAAGTGACAGGCATGGCCAAAATTTTGAGAGCAAAACTTTTGAGGTTGGGTGCAGGTTGTGTTAACATTTAATCGAAATTTACAGACACGAGCACATAAGTTAGAGCAAGACCAAACTGATGATATATACATGACACACCGTTTATGGTTATATCAATCAAATCAGTGTAAAGTTTTACCGCGTGCCGGCCTTCTTGTCATCGTTGTCAGCCATCGTTGTTTTAGCGGCCTGCAACAGAGCAAGCGCAAATAAATTAATGAGGCGCCCGCCTAAACTAAAACACGCCCGATCGGTCGGTAGCAATGGACTCGAAATTAAAGTCGGTCTATCAAGACCGCCTGGCAGCTTTGAGATTACTGTTGATTGGAAAAACTGCGCCGTGCTGGGGGCTTTGCGCATCTGGTGCTCACTTAATCGAACATAACACTACCGATTCTATATGTCCAAATGGGCTGTACGCTCTCCCATACAACGATAGCAGCTTTGGTTAGCGAAGAAAGTTGATAATACGATGTATCAGGAAAGAAAAACGATTGATTCTCGACATACATGTAAAAGGGGGTCTAACTCCTACCCTACCCGACTTAGGCGAGACC